>PVJI01015672.1:0-40461 GCA_004026765.1 Micronycteris hirsuta
TTGTGTCCTCTATAGTGGTTCCTGAAAACCCTTCTCCCCATTGTCCCCTCCCCCCTCCCCTTTGGCTATTGTTAGATTGTTCTTAATTTCAATGTCTCTAGTTAAGTTTTGCTTGCTTTTTGATTTTGTTGATTATGTTCTGGTTAAAGGTGAGATCATATGGTATTTGTCCCTCACCACCTGGATTACTTCACTTAGCATAATGCTCTCCAGTTCCATCCATGCTGTTGCAAAGGGTATAAGCTCCTTCTTCCTCTCTGCTGCGTAGAATTCAATTGTGTAAATGTACCATAGTTTCTTGATCCACTCATTTGTAGATGGGTACTTAGGTTGTTTCCAGCACTTGGCTATTGTGAATTGTGCTGCTATGAACATTGGACTGCATAGGTTCTTTTGAATTGGTTTTTCAGGGTTCTTAGGGTATAATCCCAGTAGTGGAATGGCTGGGTCAAAAGGCAGTTCCATTTTTAGTTTTCTGAGGAAATTCCATACTGTTTTCCACAGTGGCTGAACCAGTCTGCATTCCCACCAACAGTGCAGTAGGGTTCCCTTTTCTCCACATCCCCTCCAACAGTTATCTGTTGCTTTGTTGATAATGGCCATTCTGACTGGTGTGAGGTGGTATCTCATCGTGGTTTTAATTTGCATGTCTCTGATGGCTAATGATGTCCAGCATCTTTTCAAATGTCTCTGGGCCCTCTGTATGTCCTCTTTCGAGAAGTGTCTGTTCATGTCTTTTGCCCATTTTTAATTGGGTTTTTCGTCTTCCTGGAGTGGAGTCGTATGAGTTCTTTATATATTTTGGAGATCAGACCCTTGTCTGAGGTATCATTGGCAAATATGTTTTCCCATATGGTTGGTTCTCTTTTTATTTTAATACTGTTTTCTTTAGCCCCACAGAAGCTCTTTATTTTGATAAGATCCCATTTGTTTATTCTTTCCTTTATGTCCCTTGCTCTAGGGGACATATCAATGAAAATACTGGTACGTGAAATATCTGAGATTTTCCTACCGATGTTTTCCTCTAGAACTTTTATGGTGTCATGATTTACATTTAACTCTTTTATCCACCTTGAATTTATTTTTGTATATGGTGTAAGTTGGTGCTCGAGTTTCATTTTTTTGCATGTAGCCGTCCAGATTTCCCAACACCATTTGTTGAAGAGGCTATTTTTATTCCATTTCATGCTTCTGCTTCCTTTGTCAAAGATTAATTGCTCGTAGAGACTTGGGTTTTTTTCTGGGCTCTCTATTCTGTTCCATTGGTCTCTCTGTTTGTTTTTATGTCAGTACCAGGCTCTTTTGATTTCAGTGGCCTTGTAATACAGTTTGATATCAGGAATTGTGATCCCCACTACTTTGTTCTTCTTTCTCAAAATTGCAGCTGATATTCGGGGTTGTTTATGGTTCCATATAAATTTTTGAAGTGTTTGCCTATATCTGGGAAATATGACATTGGTACTTTGATAAGGATTGCATTGAATCTATAAATTGGTTTGGGTAGTATGGACATTTTGATGATGTTGATTCTTCCAATCCATGAGCATGGTATATATTTCCATTTGTTTGTGTCTTCCAAGATTTCTTTCTTCAGTTTGTGTAGTTTTCTGAGTACAGGTCTTTTACCTCCTTGGTTAGGTTTATTCCCAAGTATTTTTTTTTTGTTGTTGCTATATCAAATGGGAATTTTTTCCTGATTTCTGTTTCTGCTGTTTCACTGTTGGTATACAAAAATGCCTTTGATTTCTGGTTGTTGAGTTTATATCCTGCTGTTTTGCCAAATTCAATTATTAGATCGAGTAGCTTTTTGGCAGAGTCTACAGGATTTTCTAAGTATACTATCATGTCGTCTGCAGTTTTGTTTCCTCCTTTCCACTTTGGATGCCTTTTATTTCCTTATCTTGTCTGATTGCTGTGGCTAAAACTTCCAGTACTATGTTGAATAGAAGTGGTGATAGTGGATAAACTTGTCTTGTTCCTGATCTTAGTGGGAAAGATTTTAGTTTTTGTCCATTAAGTATAATGTTGGCTGTAGGTTTCTCATATATGGCCTTTATTATTTTGAGGAATGCCTTCTCTATTCCCACTTTGCTAAGTGTTTTTATCATAAATGGATGTTGTATCTTATCAAATGCTTTTTCTGCATCTATAGATATGATCATGTGGTTTTTGTCTTTTCTTTTGTTTATGTGATGTATTACATTATTGTTTGCGAATATTGTACCATCCTTGCATCCCTGGGATGAATCCCACTTGGTCATGGCGTATGATCTTTTTAATATATTTCTGGATGCGGTGTGCTAATAATTTGTTGAGGATTTTAGCATCAATGTTTATCAGCGATATTGGCCTGACGTTTTCTTTCTTTGTTATGTCTTTTTCTGATTTTGGTATTAGGATGATGTTGGCTTCATAAAAAGAGTTTGGGAGTCTTCCATCATTTTTGATTTTTTGGAATAGTCTGTGAAGGATAGGGGTTAGCTCTTTCTTAAATGTTTTGTAGAATTCTCCTGTGAAACCATCTGGTCCAGGGCTTTTTTGTGTCGGAAGTTTATTGATTACTGCTTCAATTTCGTCTGCTGTTATTGGTTGGCTCAGGCTTTCTGCTTCTTCTTTATCGAGTTTTGGAAGATTATATTTTCCTAGAAATTCATCCATTTCACCTAGGTTTTCATATTTCTTGGCATACAGTTCTTCATAGTAGTGTCTTACAATCCTTTGTATTTCTGTGGCATCAGTTGTAATATCTCCTCTTTCATTTCTGATTGAGTTTATTTTGGTCCTCTCTTTTTTTTTCTTGATGAGCCTGCTTAAAGGCTTGTCTATTTTGTTTATCTTTTCAAAGAACCAGCTCCTGGATTCATTGATTCTTAGAATTGTCCTTTTAGTCTCTATGTCATTTAATTCTGATCTGATCTTGGTTATTTCCTTCCTTCTACTTGCTCTGGGTTGTCTTTGCTGTTGTTTCTCGAGTTCTTGTAGGTGTAGGGGTAGGTTGTTTGTGTTAACTGTTTCTGTTTTTTTTATGTAGGCCTGTATCTCTATGAACTTCCCTCTCAGGACTGCCTTCGCTGTGTCCCATAAGTTTTGGGTTGTTGTCAGTTCATTTTCATTTGTTTCAAGGAACCATTTGATTTCTTCCCTAACCTCGTCCTTGACCCATTCATTGTTTAATAGCATGCTATTCAGTCTCCATGATTTTGAGTGTTTTTGGGTTTTTTCCTTTGGGTTGGTTTCTAATTTCAGTCCCTTGTGGTCAGAGAAAACACTTGGTATGATTTCAGTTTTCTTGAATTTGTTGAGGCTTGTTTGGTGTCCTATCATATGGTCTATTTTTGAAAATGTTCCATGTGCATTTGAAAAAAATGTGTATTTAGCTTCTTTGGGGTGAAGGGCCCTATATATATCAGTTAAGTCCATTTCTTCTAGGGCATTGTTCAATGCCACAATGTCTTTGCTGATATTTTGTTTGGAGGATCTGTCCATTTTTGAGAGTGGGGTGTTGAAGTCCCCTACTATAATTGTGTTGCTATCAATGTCTTTCTTGAAGTCCTCCAAGATTTTCTTTATGTATTTGCGTGCTCCTGTGTTGGGTGCATATATATTTACAATAATTATGTCTTCTTGGTGGATTCTTCCCTTGGGTATTATAAAGTGTCCTTCTGGATCTCTCTTAATGGCCCTTTTTTTGAAGTGTATTTTGTCTGATATGAGTTGCTACCCCAGCTATTTTTTCTTGTCTGTTTGGTTGGAAAACTTGTTTCCAGCCCTTCACTTTCAGTCTGTGTAAGTTTTTTGTCTTGAGGTGGGTCTCTTGTAGGCAGCATATGTGTGGGTCGTGCTTTGTTATGCATTCTGCTATTCCACGTCTTTTAATTGGAACATTTAATCCATTTACATTTAAGGTTATTATTCATTAAGATACTTATTCATTGCCTTTTTTTTTGTACCTGTGTTCCTCACTCTCTCTCTTTCCCTTCCTTTCCTTATTTCAGTCCCTTTAGCATCTCTTGCATAGCTGGTTTGGTGGCCATGTATTCTTTTAGACTTCTTTTGTCTGGGAAGCTCCTTATTTGGCCATCTATCTTGATTGAGAGCCTTGCTGGGTAGAGTAGTCTTGGTTGCAGGCCTCTGGTTCTCACTACTTGGAATATTTCTTGCCATTCCCTTCTGGCTTGGAGTGTTTCCATTGAGAAGTCAGCTGCTAACCTTATTGGTGTTCCCTTGTATGTTACTTTTTGTTTCTGCCTTTCTGCCTTTAAGGGATTCTTCTTGCTAGCCTCTGATTCTTAAATTGATCTGTCAAGTTCTCTGGAGCAGCAAAGTTAATTTTGTGTCACTTTCTCTGTTTTTTGGGCAGACCATTTTCTGGGTCCCACTCTATTCTCATCACAATTCTGGGTTTTAATGTCTCACCTGTGGATTAAGAATAGAGGGGAAGGCACAAAAATAAGGAAAAGAAAGGGGAAAAAAAGCAAAAAGAAAGATAAAGGAAAAATAATACTAAAATAAAATAAAGTAAATAATAATAATAAATAAGGAATAAAAAGAAGAGTAAACTAGGAATACTAAATGAAGGGAAGGGAAAGGGAGTTAAAAAATATAGAAGGCTGGATAGGAAGAAGGGTGGGGAAAAACAAACAAAGAAACAAAGGGAAAACAAAAGAAAGAAAAATAAGACTTCTCTTGGCTGGCTTTAAGAGTGTCCAATCAGGGCTGCTCCTCCGGTCCTTCTGTCTGCAACAGGCTGGGAAGATATCAGGTTTCCTGTTCTTTCTTCCTGAGCTGCACACTCAGCTGCTATCCTGCCTCCAGCCGAGTTGCTAGGAATTTGCAACTCCTCTTCTGGGCTGCCTGGCCTCCACACTGAGTCAGAGTTTGTGAGGTCTGTGTCTCCCCTCAGTGGGGCTCAATGAGGCTCCTCTGTTTTTCTCCCATGGAGGGAGTCTGCACCACAGGTCTCCGATCACAGTGGCTGGGTTGTGTCTCAGGCCTTCCAGGAGTGAGCTTCGCGCCCCTGCATCCGTTGACCGATTTTGTCTCTGGATTCAGCGCTTGCAAGCTGCCGGCCTGGGTGCCCAGTCGGGCACAACCCCCAGCCGCCCCTTACTGGCTTCGCAGGGTGCACTCCGGGTCTAGGGTCTCCTGGTCAGTGCACTCTCCAATTCCTCCCGCTGGGATCACCAGACTCTGCAGACCAGTCCCCACATACGCACCGACCTCTGGCCTGCTGGGGACCGAGCCTCTCCCAACAGAGGCGCGTGCCTGCTTTGGCTACTCACACACCCCAATCCAGCTCCCTCCCATGGATCCTGGAACAGACCGGGAAGCTGCTGCGACTGGATCCGCAGACCTCCCGGCTCCTCGCGAGTCCGGAGGGACCCCTTTGCTCCGAAGCAGACTCCCTACCGTCTGATCTTTCAGTTTTATGTGTAATCCTGGTCGCCAATCTTCCCACACACTGGAATACAGCTGGGCAATCGCTCTGCTCCTCAGAAAATTGACCAGATGTCCCACCAGTGTGCTGGAGGAAGCTGATCCTGCTCCCTCCTACTCTGCTGCCATCTTTTTTCCTCAGCTCTCTACTACTACTATGTTTTAATACTGCTTCTAATGTTCCTTTACTGCTAATTCCAGTATCTGTGTCACTTTCAGTGATTCTGTTCTGTTGCGTATTTTTTATTGCAAAATTTTCTACCTTTTTATATGCCTCTTAGGTGTTGATCCTATGCTGGAAATTGTCTATTGAATAACAATAGAGACTAAAATATAATACATTTGTTTGGAGATATATATGTCTATTACCTAGAAAATGTAAGTTGTTTTCTCTGTCAAGCAACTAGACTAAGAGAATGATCATTTTGATTTCAAAAAATGTTTTCCAGAGCAGGCTCTAGGACACTGTTTTAACTACATTGTGTTTTTCTCCCTCACCTGGGACATAATTATTGATTTTAGAGACAGGGGAAGGGAGGGAGAGAAACATCAATATGAGACAGATACATCAATTGGTTGCCTCTCATATGCACCCTGAATCCACAACCTAGTCATGTGCCTTGACTGGGAATCAAACCCATGACCTCTGGTTTATAGGAGGACACTTGTAGTTTTAAATGTAGTTTAAAAAATTCTCTTATTGCCCTTAAATTCAACATATAATTTCCCCTGCTGAGAGGCTATGTTCGATCTGGTCAGCATTTGAGCTTGTAATAAGTTTAGTTATGATTTCAGTTTTGGTTCAAATTTAGATTCAACTTCAGCAAGTCCATGGAATATAAGCATAACTGAACCGCCCGATCATATTACATCTTTATTTAATTTCAAGCTTTACTTTCACTACAATTTTCTTAGCAAAATTCCCATTGTAGAGTGGAGGATGGTCAGACTGCTAGACTGAACAATTTATTTTTGTATTTGAAATTCTTTTTTATTCCAGTCCATTTGTACAAACAATTTTGAAATCTTGTTTTGCCTCTACTTAGTAGTCTTTTTTTTACATATGTCACATGCATTATTATACACATTCTCTGAACCTCCAAGACCTATCTGTATTCCATATAGACTGTTATCTTATTGTCTGAGAGAAACCACTGCTTATTGCTCACATATTAAGACCCCAGACCTCTTGGGAATTACACTCATAAAGGCATCTATGCGTCTGTTGTTCTTTGATAGATGTGAAGAAAATATATTTATTACCTTATCCATTATACTTTGTTGTTACTGTGACTATAATTATGTTTGGCATCTTTCCACAACCTAAAGCAAAATAGAATTTCACCT
Source organism: Micronycteris hirsuta (assembly GCA_004026765.1). NCBI lineage: Eukaryota > Metazoa > Chordata > Mammalia > Chiroptera > Phyllostomidae > Micronycteris > Micronycteris hirsuta. Next base: position 6,784 of record PVJI01015672.1, read on the forward strand.
TATTCATGTTGATGCAAAAAAAGTCAGTGAAATATTAACACTCAAAATTTAAACATATATCAAAAGAAAAATATACCATGATAAAGTAAAAGTGCAAAGGTCATTAATTTTATATAAATTTAATTTAGCACAACAATAAAATTGTATCACTTTATAAATAAATGTTAAAAAGCCTTTGACAAAATCCCCTGACATTTCTCATAATACACTAACTCAGGTAGGTATAAACAGAACATATGTAAAATTATATGAAGAAGATGGTGACTGAGTAGGTGGAAGCTGAGCCCACTTGCTTGTGACCCCAGCACTGATTGTTGGCTGATCTTCTGACAAGTGACCTGAACAATCAATGGAATCTCAGTTCATATGAAATTTTGAAGTCAAGGAGTACAGAGGATGCTTTGCACCATCTGGTAAGCAATTTTTTTGTAAGAGATTTTATAAGTTTAGAGGGAAATACCCTGTGTGAGGCACTTACAACAGAGGAGAGAACAGACATAAATCACAGTTTAGTGGCTTCTTTCCTCTCACAGCAGGGGACTTGGTCCTGCACAGGGAACCCCAAACCGAAAAAGGGAGAGACTTGGAAGGATATACAAAGTCTAGGAGACTTAGGCTCTGATGGCTAGTGATGCTCAGCATCCTTTCATATGTCTCTGGGCCCTCTGTATGTCCTCCTTGGACAAATGTCTGTTCAGGTCCTTTGCTCAATTTATAATTGGGTTGTTTGTCTTCCTGGAGTGGAGTCATGTGAGTTCTTTAAGTATTTTGGAGATCAAACCCTTGCCAGATGATCATTTGTGAATATATTTTCCAATAGGTTTGGTTCCCTTTTCATTTTGCTGATGTTTTCGTTAGCTGTGCAGAAACTTTTTATTTTGATGAAGTCCCATTTGTTTATTCTTTCCTTTATGTCCCTTGCTCTAGGGGACACATTGGTCAAAATATTGCTGTGTGGAATATGAGATTTCCCAGCCTATGTTCTCCTCTTGGACTTTTATGGTGTTACAACTTATATTTAATTATTTTAACCACCTTGAGTTTATTTTTTGTATGCTGTAAGTTGGTGGTCTAGTTTCACTTTTTTGCAGGTAGCTGTCCAGATATTCCAACATAATTTTTGAAGAGGCTATTTTTGCTCCACTTTATGTTTCTGCTCCCTTTGTCAAATATTAATTGACCATAGAGTCTTAGGCTCTGTATTCTGTTCCACTGATCTATGTGTCTGTTCTTATGCTAGTGCCAGACTGTTTTGATTATTGTGGCCTTGTAATATAGTTTGATATCAGGTATTGTGATTCCTCCTACTTTGTCCTTCTTTCTCAAAATTGTTGAGGCTATTCAGAGTCACTTATGGTTTCATATAAATTTTTGAAATGTTTGTTCTATATCTGTGAAATATGTCATTGGTATTTTGATAAGGATTGTGTTGAATCTATAGATTACTTTGGGTACTATGGATATTTTAATGATATTAATTCTTCCAACCCAGGAACATGATATATGCTTTCAATTATTTGTATCTTCCTTAATTTATTTTTTCAATGTTCTGGAGTTTTCTGAGTACAGATGTTTTATCTCCTTGGATAAGTTTATTCCTAGGTAGTGTATTTTTCTTATTGCTATAGTAAATGGGATTTTTCCCTACTTTCTGTTTCTGATATTTCATTGTTGGTGTACCAAAATGCCTCTGATTTCTGAATATTAACTTTGTATCCCACTGTTCTGCTGAATTCATTTATTAGCTCGAGTAGTTTTTTTGGTGTAACCTATGGGGTTTTCTATGTACTCTGTCATGTCATCTGCAAACAATGACAGTTTTACTTCCTCCTTTGCAATTTGGATGCCTTTTATTTCTTTATCTTGTCTGATTTCTGTGGCTAGAACTTCCAGTACTATGTTGAATAAGAGTGCTGAAAGCACTCTTGTCTTGTTCCTGATCTTAGAGGGAAATATTTTAAGTTTTGCCCATTGAGTATGATGTTAGCTGTATTTTTCCATATATGGCCTTTACTATCTTGAAGTATGTTCACTATACTCCCACTTTGATGAAGGTTTTTATCATAAATGAGTGCTACACATTATCAAATTATTTTTAGCATCTATTGATACTATCATGTGGTTTTTGCCTTTCCTTTTGTTTATGTGACATATTACATTTATTGATTTGTGAATATTGTACCATCCTTGCATCCCTGGGATGAATCCCAATTCATCATGGTATATGATCTTTTTAATGTATTACTGGATCTGGTTTGCCAATATTGTGTTGAGGATTTTAGCATCTATGTTCATCAGCAATGTTGGCTAGTGTTTTTTCTTTATTGTGACTTTACCTGGTTTTGGATTTAGATTAATATCTGCCTCATAAAAAGAGTTTGGGAGATTTTCCTCTTCTTAATTTTTAGAATAGCTGAGCAGGATAAGAGTTATCTCTCCCTAAATATTTGGTAAAATTTACCTGTGAAGCCCTTTGGTACAGGGCTTTTGAGTGCTGGGAGATTATTGAATACTGCTTCAATTTCACTAGTAGTTATTGTTCTATTCAATTTCTGCTTCTTCTTTTTGGAAATTTATATTTTTACAGAAATTTGTCCATATCACCCAGGTTATCAAATCTCTTGACATGCAGTCTTTCATAGTAATTAGTGACAATCCTTTGTATTTCTTTGGTATCAGTTGTTATTTCTCCTCTTTACTTTCTGATTTTATGTGGTTCCTCTCTCTCTTTTTTTCTTGATGAGTCTTGTTAAAGGATTGCCAATTTTGTTTATCTTTTCAAAGAAAGAGCTCCTGGATTTATTGATCCTTTGGATTGTTCCCTTAGTCTCTATGTCATTTAATTTTGCTCTAATCTTGACTATTTCCTTCCTTCTACTTGCTTGGGGTTGTCTTTGTTGTTCCTGTAGTTCATGTAGATGTGGGGTTTGGTTGTATATTTGAAAATTTTTTATATTTTTTAGGTACATATCTATTGTAATGAACTTTCCTCTCAGAACTGCCTTCAATGTGTCCCATGGGTTTTGGACTGTTGTGTGTTCATTTTCATTTGTTTCTAGAAAGTTTTTGATTTCTTCCTTGATCCCATACTTAACCCATTCATTGTTTAATAGCATGCTATTCAGTCTCCATGTATTTGAATGTTTTTGAGTTTTTCTTTGAGGTTGGTTTCTAGTTTCAAGCCATTGTGATATGAGAAGATGCTTGATGTGATTTCAATGTTTTTGTATTTGTTTAGGCTTGTTTTGTGTCCTATCATATCTTGTGGTATATCTTTGAAAAATATCCCATGTGCATTTGAAAAGAATGTATATTTTGCTTCTTTGGGGTGAGATGGTCTGTATATATCAATTAAGTCCATTTTATTTAGAGTGTGGTTTAGTGCCACTATATCCTTGCAGATTCTTTGTTTGGAAGATCTATCCATTTTTGACAATGGGGTGTTAAAAATCCCCTACTATAATTATGTGGTTGTCTATATCTTGAAGTCCTCTAAGATTTTCCTTATGTATTTGTATGCTCTTATGTTCAATGCATGTGTGTTTACAATGGTATTTCTTCTTGATGGATGTTTCCCTTAATTATTATGAAGTGTCCTTGTTTGTCTCTTTTTATGGCCTTTGTTTTGAATTCTATTTTGACTGATATAAGTATAGCTACCCTGGCTTTGTGTTTGGTGTCCATTTGCTTGGGATATTTTTTCTTTCCCTTCAGTATCAGTCTGTGTAGATCTTTTTTTTTTTTTTTTCTGAGATGAGTCTCTTGTAGACAGCATATATGAGTGTCATGTTTTCTTATCCATTCACCAAACCCGTGTCTTTTGATTGGGGATTTTAATCTATTTACATTTAAGGTTATTATTGATAGTACTTATTCATTGCCTTTTTTCTGTACCTGTGTTTCTCTCTCTCCCTCTCTCTTCTTCTTCTTCTTTTCTTCTTCTTCTTCTTCTTCTTCTTCTTCTTCTTCTTCTTCTTCTTCTTCTTCTTCTTCTTCTTCTTCTTCTTCTTCTTCTTCTTCTTCTTCTTCTTCTTCTTCTTCTTCTTTCTTCTCTTCTTCTTCTTTCTTCCTCGTCCTCTTCCTCCTCCTCCTCCTTCTCCTTCTTCTTCTTTTCTTCTTCTCTTTCTGTCTATTTCCTCTTCTTTTTATAGCAGTCTCTTTAGCATCTCGGCAGATGGCGGCAGATGGTGCATTGCTAGCTGTTGGAGACATACTCTTTTAGCCTTCTTTTGCCTAGGAAGTCTTTATTTCACCATCTATTTTAAATGAGAAACTTGCTGAATAGAGTAGTCTTGGTTATAGATCCTTTTTTTCATTATCTGGAGTATTACATGCCAATCCCTTATGGTGCGTAGTGTTTCTGTTGAGAAATCTGCTCACAGCCCTTTTGGAGATCCCTTGCATGTTAATAGCCAATTCTCCCTCTCTGCCTTTTAGATTCTTTCTTTTGTTTTTAAAATTTGCCAGTTTAGTTATGATGTGTCTTAGACTGGGCCACCATGGGTTCATCTTGATTGGGACCCTCTGTGCTTCCTGAACTTATGTGACTTTACTCTTCACCAATGTAGGGAAGTTTTCTGTCATTATTATTTTACACAGGTTTTCTATCCCTTGCTCCTTTCTTCTTCTGATTTTTCTTCTGATAGCCCTATGATGTGAATGTTGTTACATTTCATGTTGTCTTGAAGTTCCCTTAAACTATCCTATTTTTTTAGTCTTTGTTCAGTTTTTGCTCTGCATGGTTATTTATTTCTACCTTGTCTTCCAGTTCACTGAGTAATTTCTCTGCTTCATCCAGCCAAATTTTAATTCTTCCTAATGTAGTTTTCATTTCAGATATTATATTCTTAATTTCTTCCTGGTTCTTGTTCATAGTTTCTATTTTCTTTTTCATGCTCCCATAGTCCCCACTCAGTTCCTTGTATTTGTCACTGAATTTCTTGAGCATACTTAGAATCATTTTGTTGAATTCTGTTTCTGATACATTGCTTGCCTCAATTTCATTTAGCTATTTTTCTGGGGATTCCTCCAGTCCTTTTGATTGATGGTTCTTTCTTTGTCTGCCCATTTTAGGTGCCTCTTTTTGTTTATCTGTTCTGCATCTCAGGAAGCTCTGCTTTGCTTCTCTTTGTGTGTGTGTGTTGGCTTTCTCTGGTAAGAGTTCTGTGGGACTCAGTGGTGCAGTGTCTTTGTTCTCCTGATCTGGATGCTCTAGGACTGTCCTTTATTCAATGTGTCTGAGTTCTTTTGTTGTATTTGGGCTTTGCTTGTTGGTGGATCATTCACTGGTGGGTTCTCCCCTCCAGCTGGTTGACTTGTAGTCACAACTCCTGCCAGATCTTGTATGTTCCAGGTGGTTTATGAGCCCTGGCATGGCAGTCTTATTCACATCTTCAGTTCTGAAAGCACCTCCTTTTCAGTAGTCTCCAATTTGTCAACTATGATACCTTGTCTAGTTTCAGTAGTCTCCAATTTAACTATGATACCTTGTCTACTTTGACCAATGAGTAAATCATGATAAAAACCTTCAAGAAAAGGCTGAAGATCACTGTTCCCCATTCACTGCTGTCTCACAGCCACTCCCACAGCTTATTCTCCTAAAAATGGCATTGCAACAATTAAATTTTGTAAAGAACATTTTGAAAAGATGTTTTATTGAATAATCAAAATATAAAAAGTTTTAGGAAAGCACACTGAAACATGATTGAAAAGTGCTTTGAAAAATCAAATGATGGAGATTTTCAACTGTACTAATAAAACACCAAGCATATCAGAAGTATATGCACAGAAACTTATGTGTATATTACATCTAATTATAGGGATTTTTCCTGAGGAAATTTATCTACAAATTGTGAAAAATCATACTTGATAGCTGCTTTAATTTGACATTTAAAAAAAATTACTGAGGCAACATAATTTAATGACTTAGAGCACAAAATCAGATTCCATGTGTATGAAAAACAACTTCCTCATTTTCTAACTGTAAAATCTTTGATGGGTTATTTAAGCTTTCTCTATTTCAATTATTTCTTATAAAAAATGGGGATGCTAATGACAGTAAGTAATTTGAAGAATTATTTTTAGGATCAATCAATGTATTGTGTATAAAGCACTTTAACATTATGTGGCACATAGTCAATATTTGACACATTTTTTAAAAAGATGTTTAACTGTGGTAAAAATAGAGACATAAAATTTATCATCTTAAGTATTTTAAGTGTACAGTTCTGTATTGTTAATAGTAAGATTGTTGTATGAATGATTATCAGTATTCTTTTCTTTTTTCCTTTTTAAAATTGTTGTGCAAGTACAGTTGTCTCTATTTTCACGCCACCATGCCCCCCATCCTACCCATCCCCACCTCCTACCCTCAAATCTACCCCCTTTGGTTTTGTCCATGTGTCCTTTATACATGTTCCTTGATGACCCTTCCCCTATCATCCCCTAATATCCCTCTCCCTACTGCTTTCTGGTTACTGTATGTTTGTTCTTTATATCAATGTCTCTGGTTGTATTTTGCTTGCTTGTTTGTTTTGTTGATTAGGTTCCACTTATAGGTGAGATCATATGATATTTCTTTTTTATCAACTGACTTATTTCACTTAGCATAATGCTTTCCAGTTCCATCCATGCTGTCATGAATGGTAGGGGCTCCTTCTTTCTGCTTTGTAGTATTCCATTGTGTAAATGTACCAAGACTTTATTTAATTAATTTTTAGAGGGTGAGGGAGGGAGGGAGAAAGAGAGGGAGAGAAACATCAATGTGTGTTTGCCTCTTGTGGCCCACCTACTGGGGAACTGGTCTGCTACCCAGGTGTGTGCCCTGACAATGAATTTAACCAAAAACCCTTTGGTTCGCAGGCTGGCACTCAATCAACTGAGCCTAACCGACCAGGGCAGTACTTTTTCTTCTTGAAGAAATGAAACTCTATACTCATTGAACATTTTGAATCCACTCAGCCCATGGAAGCTTTCTATTTCTATGATTTTCACTACTTTAGAGATTTCATATAAGTGGAATAATAAAGTATTTACTTATTGTGATTGATTTATTTAACTGAGCATAACATCCTCAGGGTTCATCAATGTTGTAGTATGTGATAGGATTTCTTTCTTTTCAAGGCTGAATAACATTTCATGGTATGCATATGCCACAATTTTTTAAAGTATATTTTATTGATTATGCTATTACACTTGTCCCATTTTTTCTCCCCTTTATTCCTCTCCACCCTGCCCCCCTCCCACTACTATACCCCCCCTTAGTTAATGTCCATGGGTCGTACTTACAAGTTCTTTGGCTTCTCCATTTGCTGTACTATTCTTAACCTACCCCTGTTTATTATGTACCTACCATTTATGCTTCTTATTCCTTGTACCTTTTTACCCATTCTCACCTCTCCCCCTCCCCACTGATTATCCTCCATGTGGTCTCCATTTTTGTGATACTGTTCCTGTTCTAGTTGTTAGCATACTGTGTTTTTGTTTTTAGGTTTGATTGCTAATAGTTGTGAGTTTGTTGTCGTTTTACTGTTCATATTTTTTTATCATCTTCTTTTCTTAGATAAGTTCCTTTAACATTTCATAGAATAAGGGCTTGGTGATGATGAACTCCTTTAACTCGACCCTATCTGGGAAGTACTTTGTCTGCCCTTCCATTCTAAATGATAGCTTTGCTGGATAGAATAACCTTGGATGTAGGTCCTTGCCTTTCATGACTTTGAATACTTATTTCCAGGCCTTTCTTGCCTATAAGGTTTCTTTTGAGAAACCAGCTGACAGTATTATGGAAATACCTTTGTAGGTGACTGTCTCCTTTTCTCTTGATGCTTTTAAGATTCTCTCCTTATCTTTAATCTTGAGTAATGTAATTATGAGGTACCTTGGTGTATGCTTCCTTGAGTCTAACTTCTTTGGGACTCTCTGAGCTTCCTGGAAGTCTATTTCCTTTGCTAGATTGGGGAAGTTCTCCTTCATTATGTTTTCAAATAAGTTTTCAATTTCTTGCCCTTCCTTTTCTCCTTCTGGCACCCCTATGATTCTGATTGTGGAACATTTAAAGTTGTCCCAGAAGTTCCCAAGCCTCTCCTCATTCTTTTGAATTCTTGTTTCTTCATTCTGTTCTTGCTGAATGTTTATTTCTTCCTTCTGCTCCAAATCATTGATTTGTGTCCTGGTACCCTTCCTTTCAATGTTGGTCGCCTGTACATTTTCCTTTATTTCACGTTGCATAGCCTTCACTTTTCCCCGTTTTGCAACCATACTCAACCATTTCTGTGAGCATTATGATTACCAGTGTTTTGAATTCTGCATCTGATAGATTGGCTATCTCTTCATTGCTTAGTTGTATTTTTTTCTGGAGCACCAGAATAATGATGATCTCAGTTGTTGACCCCTGTGTCCTTAGGCAGCCTGTTCCAGACTTCCAGGGATATAGTGTCTGTGGCTGTCTCCTTCAGTTGTTAATCTAGTCACTGTGGTCTCAACAGTCAGGCTTAAATTCCATAGGGTGTGGCAGAATCCCTCCTGGGGTCAGGGTTATTGTTTCCTCTCAGGCTGCTGGTGCTCTGAGGGCAGTGGTCTGCCTGAGCATGATGACTGCTGCTGTATGGGGGATGACTCAGCACTATCTACTCTCTCAGCTCTCTCCCCAAATCCTCTATGTCTCCATTCTGTCCCCAGGTGTCTCTAGCCCACTCTGTCCCCACTTTTGCTGGAGCCCAGGGTAAGTGGCTGAAAGTGAAAATTTGTGCATTGGCCCTTTAAATGGCTTTTTGTGTCTCCAGTTCTTTGTCTCTGGCAGATAGCAACCCTGCTGCTTTTCTCCGCTAGTTGTTATCTGTGTACTTTTTGGGCTCTGGTGCTCTAGGCTAGGGATACTAGCTTAGAGTTTAGACTCCACTCTTCCCAGAGGGGTCTAACCAGCCACTTAATTATCCCTCTGGTGCTGCTGCCTGTGGGTGCCCAGCCAGCCTTCTCGAGTCTCCACTCTAGTCCTTACCAGTCATGTTGTGCTGAAGCTGATTCTTCTGTCTATCCAAGGTTATAAGGCTTCTCTTTCATTATTGTCCAGTGGTTTGTTCAGGGAGATTTCTTCACAATTTAGTTGTATTTAGAGATTGGTGGTAGGAAGAGGTTAGTGTGACTTCCATTCACTCCTCTGACATCTTGCCAAGCCCCAACTTCAATTTCTTATCTACAAATGAAAATAATATATAACTAATATAGTTACTATGATGATGCACATATGTGAAGCTGTTACATGCTATCAGGTAAGAGATGGTCAGTAAAATTTTAGTAATAATAGAGATAATACTAGAAATAATTAGTGGCCAAAGAACTATGTCTGGAAGAATGGAATATTCTTCCACTGAGTCAGAAGATGAGATATTGGTAGTAAGAGAGTCCCTCAGTAGTTTTTGTACCATATATGTAAGTTGTCACCAACTCTAACTTAAGGTAGAACTGTCTATGTCAAACATTTAATAATGTTCATCTGACAGTTATTCCTCATAAAAATCTGTTTGTCTTGTAATCACCTTTTGTAATCCAATATCCTCAAAAATATTATCATAAATTTCTCTCAGATTTATCAACATTTCTGGTTATCCTCCTTTGAACATGTAAGAAGAATTGCACTCATTATCCGCCCCTTTAAAGTTAGGCATGACAATGTATCTTGTTTGGTTCAATAAATATGAGTGTGGATAATGTACATCAATTTTTTGTGGAAGAATTTAAGATCTAGTGCTCTACTTCCTGTTGTTTTTTTCATACCTCCTCAACCAAGGAATATATTTCATGTAGTATAACTACAGAGTGTTAAAACCTCTCAACATCCTGAATTATTGAATCCCTAGATAGAGAACAGGGGCCTAACTGAGGTGCCTGGATATATATCTGACTTTCACAAGTGATAAATAAACCTTCATTGTGTTAATCCACTGAGAGGTAGGAGATCTTGAAGTAGCATAACCATGTCTACCTTACTGACCTTCAGACTTAATTCCTGTAGTGGCACAAACTCAGGGGTACTTATTGTAATGGTCCAATATCAATTAATGTATCTCTTAGCTAGAAATAATATACTCTTTGCTTCTCACCCAGATGGCTAATCTATTCAGTACAATATTGACACTACAACCTTTTCCGTTGGAGATATTCTCTGAATTTAGTGAGGCTTTTCAAAGCTTTCATAGTCTTTATATTTTTGAAAAGGCAATATTTTAAATAAAGTAGGCTAAATTAGCCCTTTTTACTTTTCCCTTTCACTCTCAGAAGTGCAATAAAATACACAGATGAAATTCATTCTCATGCATGTGTAAGACTTAGAAAGATTAGTGGATAATAGAGTCAAAATAAGGAGCTTTTGAATATTAATCCACCAAGAGTTTAAGTTAGAAAATGTATCATCTTTTGAGTTATTGAGTATACTATCTAGCCAGATAGATTTGGATAGATTGTGTAATACTTCCAAAGACATGGGTTGGTGTGAATTAAGAATTCATTTTCTTCCACCATCTGGTGCATTAACTTTTATTGTAGAAAATAATCTATGCTATTGTACTGCTCAGTGTAGTCTTTTATAAACTTTTTTTCATTACTTGCATGCAAGTAACTGTCTAATTTACCTGGTGTGTGATTATGATAAAAGTGGTGATATTGATCTTTATCCATTAATATATGTGGTCAGCAAAGACATTGCGTATAATTTGTCTGGCAAAATACACAAGTTTTTATTTTATTATTGTTTATATTGTTTTTAAAAAGTGTATATATCCAGAAAGTAGTACCAAGGATTTCTGGTTGTTTACATGTTGAAGACCCAGGGCTGGCAGCATCTTCTGGTTATACAAAAGAGAGGAAAAAAAAGAAGGACATAGATTGAGAAATAGAAACAGGCTTAGGGAGCCAAGCAAAAAGAAAAAGAGGAAGAGGCCCTGATGCTATGATGTATTAAAAAAGTCTTCATGCCATATTAATGGACACCTAAACATTATTTTTCCAGGTTCATTGTGACATAATTGACATTTAACACTGTATAAATTTAAGGTGTATAATTTAACTAATTTTATATATGTATATTTTGAAAAATGGTTATGACAAAAATGTTACTTAACACCTCTAGCAGCTCACGTACTTACAATTTTTTTTGTGTGTGACGAGAACTTTTATAGCCTACTCTTTTAGCGACTTTAAAACATACAGATGGTTCATGGCTTATGATGACATCCCAATAAAACCTTGAAAATAGCGTAAGTCAAGAATGCATTTAAAACATATAACCTACCAAATATAGCTTAGTATAGCCTATCATAAATGTGCACAGAACAAATACTTTAGCCTATAGTTAGGCAAAATCTTCTAATACAAACCCTATTTAATAATAAAGTGTTGAAAATTTCATGTAATTTATTAAATACTATACTATCAGTGAAAAACATAATGGTTATATGGGCAATCCCCATTAACATACACATTTGATAACACACTAGGACTGGAAAGTGTTTGAACCTAAAAATTATCTGTTGGATGATGAGGATGTTACACTGACAGGACCATCAATTTCTCTATCTTCTGATGAATCTTGAAAATAGATGGTAGAAGGCATTGGCTCATCAACACTTGATGCTTTAGCAGGTATAGTGTTTTCAGCATATCACTTTTACACCATTGTAAGGTCAAAAAGTTGTAACTTGAACTGCAATAAGTCATGGACCATCTGTGTAATACAGTATTGTAAACTATAGTTGCCATGCTACATTTGATGTAACTAAAACGTATATATCTTATAACTGAAAGTTTGTATCTATTGACCATTTTAACCATTTCCCACACAGCCTACCCCGCTTGCCCTGTATAACTACTAATATGTCTGCTGTTTCTATGAATTCAACTTTTTTATATTCCATAGAAGTGAGGTCATACAGTATTTGTCATTCTCTATCTGACTTGTTCATGTAGCATCATGCCCTCAAGGTTTATGCATGTTGTCACAAATGGCAGGATTTCATTCTTTTTTATGACTGAATAATATTACTGTGTATCTATCACATTTTCCTAGTCCATCATATGACAATGAACACTTGGGTTGTTTCCATACCTTCACTATTGTAAATAACACTGCAGTGAACATGCAGGAGAAGACATCTCAAGATAGTGATTTTATATTCTTTTTTTTCTAGTAGGGATTTTATTCACTTTTTAAAAATATATTTTATTGATTATGCTATTCCAGTTGTCCCATTTTCCTCCCTTTATTCCCCTCTGCCCCACACACCCCCATTCCCCACCCTTTAGTTTTTGTCCATGGGTCATACACATAAGTTCTTTGCCTTCTCCATTTTCTATACTATTCTTAACCTCCCCCTGTCTGTATTCTACCTACCACTTATGCTACTTTTTCTCTGTACTTTTTTCCTCATCTCTCCCCCTACCACTCCCCTGTTGATATCCCTCCATGCCTTATATAAATCCTTTTAACATTTCATATAATAAAGGCTGGGTGATGATGAATTCCTTGAACTTGCATATCTGGGAAGCACTTTATCTGCCCTTCCATTCTAAATGATAGCTTTGCTGGATAGAGAATTCTTGGATGTAGGTCCTTGCCTTTCATGACTTGGAATACTTCTCTCCAGCCCCTTCTTGCCTGTAAGGTCTCTTTTGAGAATTCAGCTGACAGTCTTATGGGAATTCCTTTGTAGGTAACTGTCTCCTTTTCTGTTGCTGCTTGTAAGATTCTCTCCTTATTTTTAATCTTGGGTAATGTAATTATGTTGTGTCTTGGTGTGTTCCTCTTTGGGTTCAACTTCTTTGGGACTCTCTGAGCTTCCTGGAGTTCCTGGAAATCTATTTCCTTCACCATCTTGGGGGAGTTCTCCTTCATTATTTGTTCAAATAAGTTTTCAGTCCCTTGGTCTTCCTTTTCTCCTTCTGGCACCCCTATGACTCAGATGTTGGGACGTTTAAAGATGTCCTGGAGGTTCCAAAGCCTTTCAGTTTTTTGAATTCTTGTTTCTTCATTCTTTTCTGGTTGGATGTTTTTTTCTTCTGATCCACTCCATTGATTTGAGTTCCAGTTTCCTTCTCACCCCTATTGGTTCCCTGAAGATTTCCCCTCATTTCCTTTATATTATCCTCCATTTGTTCAACTAATTGTGACCACCTTTCTCCCAATCCGGTGAGCATCCTGATTATCAGTGTTTTGAACTGTGCATCTGATAGGTTGGCTATCTCTTCATTACTTAGTTGTATTTTTTCTGGAGCTTTGATCTGTTCTTTCATTTGGGCCATTTTTTTCTCAGGGCATCTGTTACTTTAAGGGGCAGAGCCTTAGGTATTCACCAGGGTGGGGTAATTCACTTCATTGTGTTGTGATGCTGCCTGTGGGGGCGGGGCCTGAGAGAACAATGGCGCTTGCTCTGCTCTCCACACTTCCTCCGCTACCCACAAGCAAGTTGGGCCCTTCTTTGCTGGCTCTGGGGTGGGTGGGTGGGCTTGCGTAGTTCCAAGTCTCTGTGCGTCTCTCCAATGAACTCTCCTGTGAGGCTGGGGGTCCCTCCCGCTGCCGCCTCAACCCCCACAGGTGTTTTCAATCGTTGGTTTGATGCTTTATTTTCTACTGATGGTGGGTTGTGTGGTCTGCTCCGCTCCCCAGCTTTTTCTCCCTGTTTATCTGTGTGCGAATGAGGGACCACCCAGTCCACCAGTCTCAGCCCGGCTGGGTCTGGGTCAGTCAGCTGTGAGTTACACTGAGTGCGCTGGCAGCGTTTTGGCCAGGTGCACCGCCTCAGGCCTCTTCGGGCAGCTGCATCATTGCAGTACCGCTCCACAAACTGCCGTCTCACTGCACACTCTCTGACTAGCTCTGCCCCGCTTACAGGTTTGGATGAATGTGTCTTCTTTAACTCCTTGGTTGTCGGACTTCCACTCAGTTCGATTTTCTGTCAGATCTGGCTATTTTGTTTTTTAAACTGTTGTTTTTCCTCTTTTGGTCATGCGAGGAGGCACGGTGTGTCTACCTACGCCTCCATCTTGGCTGGAAGTCAGTGATTTTATATTCTGTAGAGATATATCCAGAGATGGAATTGCTAGATCATATGGTAGATCAACTTGTAATTTTTGAAGAATCTCTATACTGTTTTTCATAATTACTATACCAATTTACATTACTACAAAGAATATACAAGGATTTCCCATTGTTCATATCACCATTGACACATTTCATGTTTGTTTCTTGATAATGGTCATTCACAGGTGTGTGGTGTCCTTATCAAGGTTTTGATTGGCATTTCCCTGATGATTTATGATTTTGAGCACATTTTCATGTACCTGTTGAACATTTGAAGATATTTTTAAATTTTTTATTTTTTTTTTATTTTTTACTGTTTTTCAAGTACAGTTGTCCCCATTTTCCCTCCTCTACTTTCCTCCATCCCGCCTTCAATCTTTTCCCCCTTTGTCTTTGTCCATGGGCCCTTTATACACATTCCTCAGTGACCCTTTCTCTTCTTTTCCCCATTTTCCCTTTCCTAGAGCAAGGGACATAAAGGAAAGAATAAATAAATGGGACTTCATAAAATAAAAAGCTTCTGCATCGCTAAAGAAAACATTAGCAAAATGAAAAGGGAGCCTACTCTGTGGGAAAATATATTTGCAAATGATACCTTGGACAGGGGTTTGACCTCCAAATTATATAAAGAACTCACACGACTCCACTCCAGGAAGACAAAAAAATATATAAGAAATGGGCAAAAGACTTGAAGAGACACTTCTCCAAGGAGGACATACAGAGGGTCCAGAAACATATGAAAAGATGCTCAGCATCACTAGCCATCAGAGAGATGCAAATTAAAACCACAATGAGATACCACTTCATACCACTCAGAATAGCCATCATAAACAAACAAAACAACAAACAACAAGAGTATGTGGAGAAAAGGGTACCATAGTACACTGTTGGTGGGAATGCAGACTGGTGCAGCCACTGTGGAAAGCAGTATGGACTTGCCTTAAAGAACTAAAAATGGAACTGCCTTGTGACTCAGCAATTCCACTATTGGGGTTATACCCTAAGAATACTGAAGGTATTCTTTGAGGAAAAAATATCTATTCAGATCTTTCCTCAGTTTTGTAATTGAGGTAACTTTGGACTTATTTGAATTCTTTGGGTTTTTGTTTTTGTTTTTGTTGTTGTTGTTGTTGTATTTTGCAATTGAGTTCTATGAGTTCTTATATATATGTTTTTTAAATTTATTTATTTTATTGTATTTTTTCCTTTACCATTTATTCTGTGTATACTGCCCTGACTGCCACCTGCTGCCCTGCAATCATCACACTGTTGTCCATCCATGAGTCCTTTATCCTTTTTTAAAAAAGATTTTATTTATTTAATTTTTAGAGATAGGGGAAGGGAAGGAGAAAGAGGCAGAGAGAAACATCAATGTGTAGTTGCTCCTCATGTGCCCCCAAATGGGGGCCTGGCCTCAACCCAAGCATGTGACCTGACTGGGAATCGAACCCTTGACCCTTTGGTTCACAAGCTCATGATCATTCCACTGAGCTACACTAGCTAGTGCAAGTTCTTTATCATTTTTGCTCAATCCATCCACTCCCTAAACTCTCCCCTCTTTAACTGTCATCCTCTTCTCTATGACACTGTATTTATTTTGCTTGTTAGCCAGTTTGTTCATATTGTATTTAACTTGATACTAACTGCTTATCACATGTATCAGTAAATATGTTCTCCCATTCTGTGGATTTTCTTTTTATTTTTTTGATGTTTCCCTTTGATCTGAAAAACCTTTTTTAGTTTGAGATGTCCCATTTATCTTTTATTTTTCTTCCCTTACCTAGGGAGATATGTCTGATAAAATATCACTTATGTCTGAAATTGTTACCTATATTTTCTTCTATAATTTTTACGGTTTTGGGCCTAACATTTAAGTCTTTAATCCATTTTGAATGTATTCTTGTGTGTTAAGGTGCTATAATTTTATTTTTACACATGTATTTGTCCAGTTTTCATGACACCATTTATTGAATAAATTATATTTAGCCTATTTTATGTTCTTGGTTCCTCTGTCAAATATTAATGGGCTCTAAAGTTGTGGGTTTATTTCTGTGCTCTCTATTCTGTTCCATTAAACTATGTGTCTGTTTTTAGTCAGTACCAGGCTGTTTTGATTACTATGGTCTTATAGTTTGATATTAGGTAGTGTGTTCTTACAACTTTGTTATTTTTTCTCAGGATTGCTGTTGCTATACAAGGCCTTTTGTGGTTCCATATACATTTTTGAAATTTTTGGTCTAGTTCTGTGAAATACATAATTGGAATCTTGGTAGAAAATGCATTGGATCTGTAGATTGCTTTGGGTAGTATGGACATCTTAATGATGTTAATTCTTCCTATCCATGAACATGGTTTATGCTTCCACTTATTTGTATATTCTTCCACTTCTTTCTCTAATGTCATATAAGTTTTCAAGTACAGGAATTTTATGTAACTGGTTAGATTTCTTCCTTGTCATTTTAGTCTTTTTGAAACAATTCTGAATGGGATTGTTTCCTTAATTTCCATTTCTGTTAGTTTGCTATTGGCATATAAAAATACAACTGATTTCTAGGTATTAATTTTGTATCCTGCTATTTTGCTGAACTTATTTATCAGCACTAGTAGTTTCTTGGTGGAATCTTTGAAGATCTCTGTGTACAGTATCACATCATATGCAAATAGAGTTTTACTTTTTTCTTTCCAATTCTTGTCTGATTATCATTGCTCTAACTTCCAGTACTACGTTGAAAAAAAAGTGGTGAAAGCAGACAACCCTACCTTATTCCCAACCCTAAGGGGAACACTTTTAGTTTTTTCTGTTGATTATGATGCTGGCAGTGGGTTTGTCATATATGGCCTTTACTATGTTTAGGTATGTTCCCTCTATTCCCACAATGTGAGAATTTTTATTATAAGTGGGTGCTGGATATTGTAAAATGTTTTTCTTCCTCTATTGATATTATCATGTGGTTTTTATCCATCATTTTGTTTATGTGGTGAATCACATTTATTGATTTGTGAATGCTATACCAACCTTGCATTCCTGGAATAAATCCCACGTGATCATGGTAGATGATCTTTTTGATGTATTGCAGTATTTGATGGGCTAATATGTAGTTGAATATTTTAGCATCTGTGTTTATCAGGGATGTGGGCCTACAGTTTCCTTTTTTGTAGTGTCTTTATCTGGTTTTCAAATTAGGATAATGCTGGCCTCACAAAATTAGCTTGGGAGTATTCCTTCCTCTTGAAGTTTGTGAAGTAGTTTTGAGGACAGGTGTTAGTTCTTCTCTCATTGTTTGGTAAAATTCACCTGTGAGCAATCCAACACAGGGCTTTTGTTTGCTGGGAGTCATTTTGGTTACTGCTTCAATTTCATTAGGTGTAACTTGTATTTCATATTCTCTGATTCTTCCTGATTTAGTTTTGGAAGATTGCAAATATCTAGGAATTAATCCATTTCATCCAGGTTGCCCAGTTTGTTGGCATATATTTGCTCATATTTTCTAACAATCCCTTGTAGTTCTTGGTGTCAGTTATTTCTTCTCTTTCATGTCTGATTTTATTTATTTGGGCCTGTCTCTTTTTTTCTTGATGAGTCTGTTTAAAGCTTTGTTAATCTTTTCAAAGAAACAGTATTTGGATTCATTGATCTTTTTATCACTTTTTTAGACTCTATTTAATTTATTTCTGCTCTGATCTTTATTATTTCCTTCCTTCCACTCATTTTGGGCTTTGTTTCTTGTTCTTTTTCAAGTTCCTTTAAGTGTAAAGTTAGATTGTGTATTTGAGCCTTTTCTTTTTTTTTGGGGGGGGTGGGGGAGATAGGCCTGTAATTCTATGTATTTCCCTCTTAGGTTTGTTTTCCCTGTGTCCCACAGATTTGGGATTGTTGTGTTCTCACTTTCACTTGTTTTAAGTATCTTTTGATTTCTTCTTTGATGTCATTGTTGGCCTGTTCATTGTTTAATAATATGTTATTTTGCTTCCATGTCTTTGTGTGTTTTTCAATGTTCTTCTTGTGATTGAATTTTTAGTTTCACAGCATTGTGGTCAGAGAAAATGCTTGATATGATTTTAATCTTCTTAAATGTATTGAGACTTATTTTGTGTCCTAACATATGGTCTAATCTGGAAAACGTTCCACATGCACTTTAAAAATATGTATAGTCTGTTGCTTTGGGGTGAAATGATCTTAAGATATCAATTAAATCCATTTGATATAGTGTGTCCTTTAAGGCTGCTGTCTCCTTATTGATTTTCTGCCTGGAAGATCTATCCATTGATGTCAAAGGGGTATTAAAAGACCCCAACAACTACTGTGTTTCTGTCAATCTCTCCCTTTATGTCTATCAAGATTTGCTTTACATATTTAGGTGCTACTATGTTGGGTGCAGAAATGTTTACTAGAGTTATATACTCTTGTTGGATTGTTCCCTTTATTATTATGTAGTGTCTTCCTTTGTCTCTTACTGTAACCTTGGTTTTAAAGCCTATTTTGTCAGTTATAAGTATTGCTGCCCCAAGTTTTTTTCCTTTTCATTTGCATGAAATACCGTTTTCCCCCCTTTACTTTTTTTTTTTTTTTTTGTATATCTTTTGATTTGTGGTGGGTCTCTTGGAGGCAGCATATATATGGGTCTTTTTTTAAACCCATTCATCTACCTTATGTCTTTTTGTTGGAGCATTTAAGCCATTTACATTTAAGGTGATTACTGATAGATATATATTTAGGGACTTTTTTTGTTAGACTATTTTCTTTTTTTTTTCTTTCTCTCCTTCTTCCCCTTCCTCTCCCTCCTCCTTCTCCTTCTTCAAGTAAGCCCTTTAACATTTGCTAAGGTACTGGTTTTGTGTTAACAAACTCCTTTACTATTTTCTTGTCTGGGAAGCTCCTTATTTCTGTGTCAAATTGAAATAATAGCTTTGCTGGGTAAAGTAGCCTTGTTTGAAGGTCCTTGATTTTCATCACCATGAATATTTTATGACACTCCTTTATGTCCTGAAATGTTTCTGTTGAGAAATCAGATGACAGTCTAATTGGTGCTCCCTTGTAGTTAACTACCTGCTTTTCTCTTGCAGCTTTTAGCATTCTTTCCTTGTCTTTAAGCCTTGTCATTTTGATTATGATGTGTCTTGATGTAGGCCTCTTTGGGTCCAACTTGCTTGGGACTCTCTTACCTTCCTGGACTTGTGTATCTTTTTCCTTCACCAGATCATGGAAGTTTTAACACATTATTTCTTCAAATATGTCCTTGATCCCTTGCTCACTTTCTTCTCCTTGGAGATGCAGATGTTGTTATACTTCATGTTGCCCCAAAGGTTTCTTAAGCTTTCCTTATTTTTTTTTTTTGTTTTTCTTTATGTTACTCTGATTAGATTTTTTTCTGCCTTGTCTTCCAAATCACTGATTCTATTCCCTGCTTCATCTGATCTATTTATTCCTTCCAGTATATTATTTATTTCAGATATTGCAATCTTTATTTCTGACTGGTACTTTTTTATGTTTTCTATGCCTTTTATTATGCTTTTGAGTATCCTTATAATCATTACTTTAAACTCTCCATCTGATAAATTCCTTGCCTCCATTTCACTTAGTTCTCCTTCTAAAGGATTGTCTTGTCTTTCATTTGTGGTGTATTTCCTTGTCTTCCCATTTTGACTGCCTCTTTTTGTTTGTTTGTTTGTTTGTATGCATTACATATATTTATAGAGACTCTGGTGCAGGCTTTGACCAGATGCTTCTTCTGACTAGCCCTGGGCAACCTATTTGGAGCTATTAACCATCTGCAGCTATTGGCTCCCCCTGTTGAGCCTGTTGGTATACAGAAAGAACCAAGCTGTGCACCCATGCCAGCTTTTATCAGCTCCAGGCCCATGGGAAGGCCAGCCATTGTCTCAGAAATCCTAGAGATCCACATCTGCCTGCAAGCTTTCTGTTAGGTTTACTAAGTGAATGTCTTCCAGCTGTATTCAGCAGCAGGGCATAAGCACCACCAGGTAGGTTAGAGTAATTTCTGAGGGCAGAGCTACTGTTTCCCTTCATGCTGATGCCATTCAGAGTGGAGAGTTAGGCCTGAGAAAGATGGCTTCTGCAGTATGGGGAATGGCTCAGCACAGGGATCCTAGCAACTGTTCCCCAGTTCTCTCCCTAAAGCCACCAGCCCCAGACTCTTCTCATGTGTCTCTAGTCCACTCTCTCTCCCTCTGCTGGATCCCAGGGCAAGTGGCTGCAACAGAATTTTGTGTGTTGTCCCTTTATGGGGCTCTCTGTGTCTCAAGCCATCTCTCCCTGGTGGATAGAAACCTACTACTTTTCAAAGCTGTATGTTATTTAGGTTCCTTTCCCAGTTTTAGTGCTGTAGTCTTGGGAGTCCAGCTTGGGTTTTAGACCCCACATTGCTCAGTTGTACTCCCCGGCTGCTGAAATATCCCTTGTAAACTTCAGCTGCCACCTTTGGGAGCCCAGCCAGCTCTCTTGTGCCTCCTTCCCAGCACCAGTCTCTTTGTGGTGATGTGGCTTTTTCCATCTGGGGTTATAAGGTTTCTCTCCAGCTAGTGTACAGTTGGTTTATCAGGATGATTTTTCTATAATGTAGTTATAATTTCAGTTTGTTCCTGGGAGGAGGCTCATGTAGCTTCCACTTGGGTTCTCTCTCTCTATATATAATTTTTCAGTCTTTTCTAAAATTATATTTTATTGATTGTGCTATTATAGTTGTCCCAATTTCCCCCCTCCCCCTTCCACCCAGCACCCCACTCCCTGAGGCAATCCCCCTACCCTTGTTCATGTTCATGGTCATATGTATAAGTTCTTTGGCTGCTCCATTTCCTGTACTGTACTTTACATCCCCATGGCTATTCTGTAACTGCCTATTTATATTTCTTAAACCATTCACCTCTTCACCTATTCCCCTACACCCCTCTCTCATCTGGTACCCATCAATCTATTCTCCATATCCATGATTCTCTGTTCTTCTTGTATGCTTAGTTTGTTTTTAGTTTCAATTGTTGACAAATATATATTTATTGCTGTTTTATCCATAGTTTTGATCTTTTTTTTTTAAATAATTCCCTTTAACATTTTATATAATAATGGCTTGGTAATGATGAACTCCTTTAGCTTTACCTTGTCTTGGAGGCTCTTTATTTGCCCTTTGATTCTAAATGATAGCTTTTCTTGGTAGAGCAATCTTGGCTGTTGGACCCTACTTTCCATAACTTTGAATATTTATTGCCAATCTCTTCTAGCCTGCAAAGCTTCTTTTCAGAAATCAGCTGAAAGTCTTATGAGGACACCCCTTCTGGTAACAACTGCTTGTCTCTTGCTGCATTTAAGCTTCTCTCATGTTTAACCATTGGCATTTTAATTGTGATGTGTCTTGGAGTGGACCTCTTTGCATGCATCTTGTTTGGGACTCCCTGTGCTTCCTGGGCTTGTATGTCTATTTCCTTCACCAAATTAGGAAAGTTTTCTTTCATTATTTTTTCAAGTAGATTTTCAATTTCTTGCTCTTTGTCTTCTCCTTCTGGCACCCCTATGATGCAAAGGTTGGAACACTTAAAACTGTCCCCAAGACTGCTTATACTATCCTAATTTTTTTCTATTTATTTTTCTTTTTGTTGTTCTGATTGGTTGTTTTTGCTCCCTTATGTTCAAAATCATTGATTTGATTCTCAGCTTTATCCACTCTACTGTTGTTTCCTTGTGCATTTTTCTTTATTTTAAGTAGTGTATCCTTTTTTTCTGACTGGATATTTTTTATGCTGTTGAGGTCCTTACTAAGTTCCTTGAGCATCTTTATAACAATGTTTTGAACTCTGCCCCTGATAGGTTGCTTATCTCCATTTTTTTTAGTTCTTTTTCTGGAGTTTTGATCCATTTCTTTTTCATTTGGGCCATGTTTTTTTGTCTCCTCATTTTGGCAGTCTCCCTGTGTTTTTATTTCTATGTATTAGGTAAAGCTGCTATGGCTCCCTGTCTTGTTAGCTTGGCTTAATGTAGGTGTCATGTAGAGACCAGTGGCACAGCTTCCCATATCACCCAACCTGGGTACTCAAGGTGTACCCTCCGTGTGTATTGAGGACACTCTCCTCTTGTAGTTGAGACTTGGCTGCTACTGGTATGTCAATGGGAGGGATTTACCCAGGCCAGTTAGCTGCAAGGACTGGCTGTGACCACTGACCACCAACCTCTGCTCTCTGTGGAGGATTAGTTGTGTAGGTGCGGGGTTGTGGTGCTCTGCCTTGATGCCAGGTATAGTCCCATTTGCTTATTTTTGCTATTGGTACTATTTCTTTGAGTATTATACCCATTAAATCTTGCTAAAACCAATGCCAAGGAGATTTTTTCCCTGTTATTTTCTAAGAACTTTATGGTTTCAGGTTTTTTGTTTATGCCTTTAGTCCATTCATTTTAGGCCAACTTATTTCTATTTATTTATTTATTTAATTTTTATTGTATTTTTTGCTTTCAGTTCATTTTCTTTAGTCCATTTTGAGTTAACGTTTTTAGTGATTTAAGATAGGGATCCAGTTTTACTATATTGTATGTGAAAATCCAGTTTCCCACTCCTGTTTATTAAAGAGACTATCTTTTCTTCATTGAGTATTTTGGTATGCTAGTCAAATAGAGTAGTCCCTCCTTACCCACAGTTTTGGTTTCAGTTACCTACTTTCAAAAATAGTCTGAACATATTAAATGGAAAATTCAAGAAATAAACAATTCCCAAGTTTTAAATCCCATGTCATTCTGAGTAGCATGATAACATCTCATGTCATTCCAGTCTGTCCTTCCCTGGATGTGAATCATCTCTTTGTCCAGTGCACATATATTAGTCATTTATCAATAGTAACTACCTCATTTATCAGACCAACTGTTCTGGCATCACAATGTTTGTGTTCCATAACCCTTATTTTATATAATAATGACCCCAGAGAAGCAGCAAAATGTTTCCTTTAAGTGGAAAGGACAATATTCTCAATAAAGAAAGAATAATGCATGCTGAGGTTGTTAATATCTATAATAAAATAGGTATTCTACCAATAAAATTGTGAAGAAAGAAAAAGAAATTCATGCTAGTTTGGCTGTCACACTTCAAACTGCAAATTCTATAGCCACAGCATATGATAAGTGTTTAGTTTAGTTAAAATGGAAAAGTCATTAAATTTGTGAGTGGAAGAAGTGAACAAGAAACTTGTTCTGATTGCTGGCAGTATGTTGCACTAGAAAGGATTGACCCTTTACAAACAGTTCAGCAAAGGATCCTCTAAAACAAGTGACCATATTCACATAACCTTTATTGCAGTATATTAGTATAATTGTTCCATTTAAAAAATTTTTTAAAGATTTTATTTTATTTATTTTCAGAGAGAGGAGAAGGGAGGGAGAAAGAGAAATGTATGGTTGCCTCTCACATGGCCATCATTGGGGACCTGGCCTGCAACTCAGGCATGTGCCCCGACTGGGAATCAAACTGGGACCCTCTGGTTCCCAGCCCTCACTCAGTCCACTGAGCTACACCAGCCGGGCTAATTGTTCCATTTTTTATGTTATTGTTGTTAATATATTACTGTGTTTAACTTATAAATTAGACTTTATTACATGTAGGTATGTATAGAAAAAAACATAGTATATATAGAGTTTGGTACTATTCTGGGTTTCAGGCATCTACTGGGGGTCTGGAAATGTATCCACCATAGATAATGGGGGACTGCTGTATTAGTCGACCTCATATGTGCAAGTTTATTTTGGGGCTATAGGTTTTTCCCATTGGTCTATATTACAACTGATACCACAGAAATACAAAGGATTATAAGAGACTAGTATGAATAACTATACATCAACAAATTAGTCAACTTAGGAAAAGTGGATTAATTCCTAGAAACATATAACCCAGCAAGGCTGAATCATGAAGAAATAGATAACCTGAACTGATAAGTAATGAATAAGTATTGATAGCTTGAATCAGAAATCAAAAAGCTCCCAATCAAGAAGAGCTCAGAACTACATGGTTTCACGGGTGAATTCTACCAAACATTTATAGAGGAATGAACTCTAGTCCTTCTCAAATACTTCCAAAATTTTGAAGAGGAGGGGACACTCCTAGATTCATTTTAGAAAACCACCATTAGCTTGATACCAAAATGAAATACACTACAAACCAATATCTCTGATAAATATAGATAAAAATTCTCAACAAACTATTAGCAAACCTAATTCAAGAACCCATTTGAAATGTTTATACATCATGTCCAAGTGAGTTTTATCCCTGGGATGCAAGATTGGTTCAACAATAAATCAATAAATGTGATATACCACATTAAAAGAGTGAAAGATAGCCCTGGTTGGTATGGCTCAGTGGATTGAGCGAGGGCTGGGAACCAAAGGGTTGCCGGTTTGATTCCCAGTCAGGGCACATGTCTCGGTTGTGGGCCAGGTCCCCAGTGAGGACCATGTGAGAGGCAATCATATATTGCTGTTTCTCTCCCTCTCTTTCTCCCTCCCTTCCCTCTCTCTAAAAATAAATAAAATCTTAAAAAAAAAAGTGAAAGATAAAAATAATATGATCAGCCCTGGCTGGTGTGGACTGAGTGTGGGCCTGTGAACCAAGGGGTTGCTGGTTTGATTACCAGGAGGGGCACATGCCTGGGTTGCAGGCTGGGACCACGGTTAGGGATGCATGAGGGGCAACCACACATTTATATTTCTCTCCCTTTCTTTCTCCTTCTCTTCCCTTCTCTCTAAGAAATAAATAAATAAAATATTTAAAATATAATAATATGATCATCTCAATAGATGCAGAAAAAGCATTTGACAAAATTAAACATTCTTTCATGATTCAAACTCTCAACAAACTGGATATGGAAGGAAGTACCTCCATATAATAAAGGCCATATTTGACAAACCCACAACTAACAACAAACTCAGTGGTGAATGAGCAAAAGATATTTGTCAATAATAAGGAACAAGACGAGTGTTTCTTTCTAATCTCACTGCTCCTATTCAACATAATACTAAAAATACTATCCAGAGTCATTGAAAAAGAAAAGAAATAAAAGGCATCCAAATAAATAAAGAAGTAAAATATGATCTCACCTTTAAGTGGAACATAATCAACAAAACAAACAAGCAAGCAAAATATAACCAGAGACTTTGAAATTAAGAACAAACTGACTGTAACCAGAGGGGAGGTGGGAGGAGATTATGGGGGGGAAGGGAGAAGGGTTTTTGGGAACATGTATAAAGGACACATGGACAAAACCAAGAGAGGGTGGGATCAGGGGTGGGAGGTGGGGATGGCTGGGGTTGGGGAGAGTGGTGGGGGAAACATGGCAACAACTGTACTTGAACAATAATAAAGAATACTAATTAAAAAATCTCTGTGGATGATAAGTCTTATATATAGAAAATCCTAAAGAATCCATCATAAACTTAGAACTAACAATTTCAGTAAAATTTCAAGATGCAAAATTAACATACAAAAATAACTTTAATTTCTACACCTTAACAACATACTATCCAAAATAGAAATTAAGAAAACAATCTTATTTACATTAGCAAAACAACAATAAAAGTTTCAGAAATAAATTTAACCAAGGAGGTAAAAAATATGTACCCTAAAAACAATAAGGCCTTGATGAAAGAAGTTGAAGACCCTAATAAATGGAAAGATATCCAGTGTTCATGAATCAAAAGACTTAACATTATTAAAATATCCCTACTACCATAAGTAACCAATAGGGTCAATTCAATTCCTGTCAAGATTTCATTGCATTTCTCACATAAATAGAAAAACAATCCTAATATTTGTATGGAATCACAATCAACCCCAAATAGAAGTAATCCTAAAATAGAAGAAAAGACCTGGAGGCATCACACTTTCTGATTTCCCACCATATTATAAAACTGTAGTA
Organism: Micronycteris hirsuta; assembly: GCA_004026765.1. NCBI lineage: Eukaryota > Metazoa > Chordata > Mammalia > Chiroptera > Phyllostomidae > Micronycteris > Micronycteris hirsuta. Next base: position 32,753 of record PVJI01015672.1, read on the forward strand.
ATTAAACCATTACACATTAGTTTCTATTAATTGGCAGTTAAAAGTCTGCGTTAAGCCCTGGCTGGTGTAGCTCAGTGGATTGAGCGTGGGCTGCGAACCAAAGGGTCGCCAGTTCAATTCCCAGACAGGGCACATGCCTGGGTTGCAGGCCAGGTCCTCGGTGGGGGCCATGTGAGAGGCAACCACACATTGATGTTTCTCTCCCTCTCTTTCTCCCTCCCTTCCCTTCTGGCTAAGAATAAATAAATAAGTAAATCTTTAAAAAAAGTCTGTTAAGACAATGTCACTTCCAGCATTGCTTCACAACTATACATTTCTTAATTGTTTTTTAATTACAGCTGGATTATTCCAAATATAACATTTTTCTTAATGTGAAGCTGAATAATGATGGAGAAGATGATAGAATTGCTCTAAATAAACTCACTTTAAGTTTATAATCAAGTTAATCAATGGGTGTAGGATATTGACAGACAATTCTATCATATTTCCCTGATTAGTCATTTTTCACTGTCTAAGGTAGTTTACAGCCTAGGTCTCCCCAAACTGTCACCCTTACTTTACCTAGTAACTTTGCACAAATCCTGAAGATGCAATTAGAGAACTATTTCCTTTGATTGCCTTAAATCCCACCAACCTACAAACTTCTATATCTACAAAATCTCTTTCCTTTCCTCTTATGCTAGAAGAAGTGTCTCTTCTATATAAGGCCAAAACTTCTATTTGATTCCATTCCTTTTTGCATACTTAAGCTCTTCATCCTTGTACACAGAGCCTAATGGATATCTCCACATGGATGTCTAATAGCTATCTCCAACTTATGATCTACCAGTTTAAACTCCAGAATGCTGGTCTTTTTTCTTCTTACATAATTATGCTAACATATTTCTACCTCAACGATTTTTCTAATGCCATTCCTTCTACATGTACTTCATCATATAGTTTCATAGATGCCTCTTTTCATAATTTCTATGTCATCTCAAAGTTTAAATTATCCAGAGAAGCTCAAGCTAAAATTATTCTTTTACCAAACTATGGTTACATTCTATTGCACTGCTCTGTTTTATTGTCTCCATCCAACCGTTCAGTTCTTTATATTATCCTATTTATTTATCTGTTTGTTTTCTGTGATCTCTACAGCAAACTAGGATATAAGATCCTTTAGGGTAGGTGTTATACCTTTCTAATAACTTTAAGTATCCAAAACATCTATAATATGGTCTGGCATATAACAGGTCCATATAATTATTAGAGAAGAAAAATACCTCAATGTTCATATAAATATCTGGGCAAATAAAGTATTGTAAACAAGCACACCAAGGCCCTGGCTGGATAGCTCAGTTGGTTAGAGTATCATCCTGATACACCAAGGTGGTGGGTTTGATCCCTTGTCAGGGCACATACAAGAATTAACAAGTGGATGCATAAATAAGTGGAACAACAAATAGATCTCTTTCTCTCTCCTCTCTCTCTCCCTCTTCCTTCTTCTATCTCTCTCTAAAAATACCAGAAACATATCATTTGATAAATGTGGAAAACTTCTGGATAATACTACTCTTACATAATTCTATTGTAGTTTGATTTGTGTGCCACTTTGTTAAATGTTTGATGGGTTTACAAAGTATGCATACTTTATTTGAAGATTCATAAAAAGAAATATTTTAATATAGACATTTTAACCATCCAATATTTTTATTTACATTGAAGTCATGGTGACACTTCATAGTTTATTTTAGAACTATCTATGTTACTAGAGTTATGATTACCATGACTAAAATGATAAAGTCTTCATCCATATTTGCCCCCCTACTTTAAGGAAAACAATTAGAAGAAATGCATGTAGACATATTTGTGAAATTAGAGATAGATTAAAAATTCAAGATTAGTTTTTAAGTTGTTTAATACTTCTACCAATTTCTTAAATTTGTTTAGGGTTGTAATGAAGGCATATACAAATATTTATAATGTAACATTTGTGATGATCCCAGCTTATAACAGTCCCTATCTAAACAATTTTACACATATAAAGCTCCTACCTCCTATAACCACTATCTTCACATACTGAAATGACAGTAATAAAAGTAAGCCCATAAGATGTCATATTCTGTATTTTTCTTTCCTGAAACTACAACACTGGGGTTATACATTTCATATGTGACTTAAGTCACATATACATATGTGTATGTACATATTCATGTATATATAATTCTATATATACCGTTATAAAAGCATTTATCAGATTTATTAAAATTATGTTTTCACTTCAATTATCATGTAATACCATGTTGTAAACCTAATAAGTGTTCAACTAAACTCAACATATTAAAATAAATTTTAAATTTTTGTGATGAGATAAAATTAGATTGCTGATGTCAAAACTATATTCTGCAACTGTTATAATTGATGGCCATGTGAAAAATCAAGTTTATAACCCTTGTTTTTGGCCATAGTCTCTTATCAAATGAACTAACTTTTCTCAGATATAATAGTACTTGTTCCCAAAGCATAATATATATATATGATTATAATATAATCACACATTAATCATTATAATGATATAGAAGAATAGCTGTTTAAAGTCATGTCCTCAATATTTCTTTTTGTAGTCATTCCCTCACCACTCCAGAACACTTATTGCACATTCCTTATTTTGTACTTTCCTGACCTCACTTCCACCAATAGCAGTAGTTAGGATGATAGATGAAATATTAAAGCTATTTGTAACTTCCATGGGATGATTTTAGAAATGACATAATAGAATGCAATGTTTACAGTATTCAAGCTATAAGTTGTGACCTCAGAGGTAATATTTTGCCTTTTATTGAATAGGTTGTTTTGCCTATTTTCTTCAAAAGCTTTGGTTTTAAAACAGTGTTCTTTAGAAAACCTTTAGGGGATTCAACAAAGTTTAATTTAAATTTCTTCTTAATATGTATTTATTGAAAATCATTCATAAAATTTTGCATACTCAACTTTATACACATTGGCTCATTTTTGTGCAGAGTTAATAACAGAAAACTTTCCCCCTCATATCTTTGTATAGACTTTAAGTTCTTGTGAATAGGAACTTAAAGTCATAAATTAATTTTTATTATTCAAAATTTTGCATGCCTATCCATAAAAAATTGTACAAGCAAATGCATATTGGCAGCACATATACTGTGCTCAATAAAAATACCCAATGTCCTATTGTTAATAGTGACAGCATGGATGGAACTGGAGACTACTGTGCTAAGTGAAATGAGCCAAGTGATGAAAGACAAATACCATATGATCTCACCTATAAGTGGAACCTAATCAACAAAACAAACAAGTGAGCAAAATAGAACTGTAGACATGGAAATAAAGAACAAACATACAGTGACCGGAGGGGAGGTGGGAGGGTGATGATGCAGGGAAGAAGGGGAAGGGTTGAGTCAAGGAAAATGTATAAAGGACTCATGGACAAAGACAATGGGGGGCAGGATTGAATGTGGGAGGTGGGGCTGGGTAGGGCAGGGGAGAGTAATGGGGGAAATGGGGACAATTGTAATTGAACAATAAAAAATTTTAAAAAAACTGAACTTGTAAATTTCTTTTGATCATATATTTATGTCTAAACAGATAAAAAATAAAAGGAAACTTGATTTCATAGCTCTAATCATATTTACTTTGATATGTCAAGTAAATTATGAATTTTGCCTCCTTTAATGCAGAAACTGCTAGTGAAGCTTCTGGTACTGTGCATTGTGTGATAATAATATAAAAGCAGATGTAGTAGTATTGTTGTCTCTAGCTACTGTGGCCTTCAGGAGTTAATTTTCATGACTATTAAGAATTACTGCGTAGCCCTGGCCTGTGTGGCTCAGCTAGTTGCCTGTCATCCCATAAACAAAGAGCTCACCAGTTCGATTCCTGGCCAGGGTACATACCTGATTTGTGGGCTCCATGCTCCCTCCCTGGTCAGGGGTCTTGCAAAGGCAACTATTGGATGTTTCTCACATTAATGTTTTTTTCCCTGTCTGCCTCCCTCCTGTCCTCTCTCTGAAATAAAATAAAATAAAAAGATTTATTGTGTAAATGTATATAATAGGGCAAGTGTATTAAATATTATGTGATATGTCAAAATGTAAAAATGTAAATGTATGACATGTACACACAATATTATGATTGTATAACTTCAAAATATATTTGATATTTTCAGTATTTTTGTTTATAACTAGGCAAAAATAGCATTACATAAGCAATGACATTAATTTAGGTTTTGAGAATGAATACAGATGAGCTTTTCTTCTGATTAATGATTTTCATTCTAATTAAATAAAAAAAAATAGGAGTGTGAATGATTTCTTCCCATTTCATAGCCAGCAAAGTAGAGTTTCCCTGAGCAACTATGGTTCAGTCCTAAATCTACTAGTTACTTCTTGTGGCTATTCTTATCAGGATTTTCTTTATCCATTAAAATGGTTATGTCTTCTCATATGACACTGATGTGAATCTGGGGATGGGAAGAACAGTAGTGATCCTTTTATTTACCAGGAGATGGAAAGATAACACTTGGTTAGCAGCAAAACTCCTTTGAAAATCCATGGATAATTATGTTCATTTTATTGGTTCTTCATGTAATTCTACAAGTTTTAATTCAACTTAGTTAAAATGAACTTAGTTTTTCTAGAACTTGTATGAATTAAAAATAATAGACACAATTTTAAAGTTAAAAGGAATAAAAATTCAATTTGCCAAAGAAATGAATTTAAAGAGTTACTGAACTGTTTACAACTAACCATAACAACAATTTTCTCCTTGAAGCATGATTTGCAGACAATGAATTAATAATGTTTTTAAAAAGTTTGTAAGCCTTAAATTTGGACAAAGGTCATTTCATAGATCTTTTGCTCTTTTTTCAAGTTTTAAGAAACTAATCCTTGGTCTTTCAATTAATCAGATTCAATAGTCCGCATCTGCTGGTAGCCATCTGCTGAAAGATGTCTTCATGGGACATTGTCTTATAACTGGATTTCAGAATTATTTGGCATGCCCAAAACATAGCCCACCTTCTGCTTCAGGCTATAAAATAGACACTTAATTTTTCTCCCTTTTCTCTATGATAACAATTTATATTACTAATGTGTCAAAGACTTTTCATTTAAACACTAAAATTCTTTGATTATGCAGTGTTTGCTAAGATTCAAACTTTCTCAGAGGACACAGGAGTTTCTGTGTCAATTTCCCATACTTGTGATAATAACAATAAAAATTTATGAACTTTCCTCAATTTTCAGCCTCTTTGATTTCTGCTAAGGGTAGTAAATGGTGAAGAAATAACAAGGAAGATAAGGGTAGTTCGACAAGGTTTGTTTGCAGATTCCTTTCGTTTCCTCTCTGGGCTAAGACTCTCTTCAATTAAAGGAGAATATATTTCCTGCCTCTAGGCATAAAAGGGGCAGCTTTTTCTGCATTTACTGCTTTTTAATTACCTTAAGCTCAAAATGATTTTTATGACAAAAATACATGTTTTAAGGTGACATATTTGGGTTTTCTTTAAAGCCATTCCACTTGAGAAAATGTCTTATTCACTCTAACGTTTAATGTTACTTACACATACTGCTCTACTACTATAGGTAATTTCCACTTACTGACCAAGATTTTACCTCCTGCTCCCTATCTTGAAAAGATCAAAAAGAAACATATAGTATCTTTGATAAATAAAATAGCTCTCCTAGTGATGTACCTTTACCAAGGAAAAAGTAAGCAGTATTTTACTTGCTGACAGTAAAACAAAATATATTAAAGAACCAGTATATACAAAAATAACAAGAAAACATAAGTACAGTGTTTAGGAAACATTTATCCATGACATAAAAATATAAAGCAAATTTACTCACTTCTTATTTTGCTTCCATTTCTTTTACCAGGGAGTACTAACTTCAATATGGTAAAGATGAAATAGACTTTGAGTAAAAAAATAGAACAGAAGATTAATTGCATAATAAACTTTGAGAAATTGTGTTTTCCAATGAATTCAAGTCTTCTCAATTACACATATCATATGCTGGAATATTGATATCTCAAAATACAGAGAAAAACACTGCTGACAATATTTGAAGAGTCAGTGGATAAGGGAAGTGATCCTATAAAAAATCAAGTCAATAAGACTAATCAGGTCAAGAAAAGTTCAATTTTTAATGAAAAACAAGATAGTTTCTGCTATAATAAATGATGAAAATGTAATAGTTAGGATCTTATTTACTGTAACCAAAACACATGAACCACAGATAGGAAATACATACACATTAGCAGAGATAGAAATAAATTTCATCTTTTCGTAGGTACAAGATTCAGATAAGTTAAGTACCTTATCCTACATCACAGATATTAAAAATGGCAGACAAGATTCGAGCACATATCTATCTTATTCCAGAACTTTCAAACTTAACTTTTGCTATATACAGTCTGTGATAAATATCCAGACAAATTTCTAAGCTGCATTATTGAACATATAATTATGTGTGAGAATAGTGTTCATTAGAATCACTAAAAATAATATAGGCTATTACACTGACAGATGAAGAAATATTTAAATTTTTCCAAACAGTAATGATTAATATATTGAGTTAAGCTTTGATAAAGAAAATGGTTTGTGAGACAAATGGCTGGTTTATTCTATTCTATATTTTCTTGATGATTCAGATCCAGTTTTTATAGCATGCTAATCAAATTTGCAGATGGCACAATTCTGGGCCAATTATATTAATAGAATTTCAATGTTTGAAACAAGGGCCTTAAATGCTGACGGAATTCAGAACATGCCAAACCAAAATATGCCCTTCTGGCATATTGACTACTTGAAATTAAAAGCACTTGAAAAGCAGCAAATACAAAAAAGAAAATACTTTGACTTTCCTTATTTTTCTTAAGAGCAGAAAATGACATTCTTGTTTTTTAAAAAAAAGTCTTCCCTGTTGCAGAAGGAAAGTAACATTATGATCATGAGGGAGAAAAATTCAGACTAAGAATTTTTTACAAACTTCATTCAAATAATTTTTATCTTCCTTTTGCCTCAATATATAGTTTAGTCACTTTTCCACAATTACCTCTTTTCATTTAACCAAATATGAAAGCAGTAATTTCCTCCATTTTTTTGGGTCTTCAATTTTCATGAATGTTCCTCTATGATGTAGAATTTACATTGAAAAAACTTCCATGTTTTTCTCCTGTTGATTTGTCTTATATCATTTTAATTCTCAAGTCTAGCCAAACAGAACTCTAAGAGAATAAAGATAAAAATTTGTTTCCTCTACAATACCATTAAATTCAATTTAATGGATTTTTTCTGCATTGCTATTCAACCAGTCTGTGCTTGAGTATGCTAATGACAGAAACTCACCATATCCTGGTGTTTCTTGTTTTAATAATTGTTGTTATATTTTCAGTAAAGAAAGTGTTCTCTGATTTTCTACAACAATTTGCCTAATTGTTCCTTACTCAACAGAGTAGAACCAGGGAGAATCTGTGTATTTTTTAAAAACAGAGGACATATCTGGGAAGTTCTCCTTCATTATATGTTCAAAAATAGGCTTCCTGGAAATCCAAGAAGCTCAGAGAACCCCAAAGAAGTAGGACCCAAAGAGGAACACACCAAGGCACATCATAATTACATTACCCAAGGTCAAGAATAAGAAAAGAATCTTACAAGCAGCAAGAGAAAAGGAGACAGTTACCTACAAAGGAAT
>PVJI01015673.1:0-40459 GCA_004026765.1 Micronycteris hirsuta
GGGGAGGAGGGAGGCTGGGGGGTGGGGCTGGAGGGGAAGGGAGGAGGGGAGGGGAGAGGATGCAAATAACTGTAATTGAACAACAATAATTATTAAAAAAAACAAAAGTTACACAACTTTAGAGTAATGGTGGAATGTTACAGTTAAAATCCCAAAGTCCCTTTGAAACACCCACATATACACAGTCCTGCCTCCACCCTCTTCTTTGCCCATCCAGGCCAGTCGTGGGTACCATATCTCAGGAAAAAGAAATAGAAGGCCGTAGCTTGGCTGGACTCCCTGTCCCTCCCAGTAATCCATGCTCATCTGGGCAGGTTTTCTGCAGTCCCTAGCACCATCAGCTGTGTTGCTGTAATCTCCAGTTCTTAATTCAAAACCATGTAGCACCTCCTCATGGCCCACCAGTGAGAGTCTTTTCACCACTTTTCTTCCCTCATGGTCTCACATTATCCTTTCCATCTAGTCGTGCATTGTCTCTACTGCCTTCTTTCAAACCACTAAGAGAGAGCTTTGCATGGCTGCTACAACTTGCTTTCCTGCTTCCTAAGCTGCATGGTCAAGGCAGCCTCCTCTCTGCTCCCAAAACTGCGTGGTTAAGTCCCAGCATGGCTGCCACACCTGAGTTTAAATACTGGTACAGATATTCCTCTGTAACTCCATTTCTGATTCTTCCCACAATTGGCTACACCTGCCACCACTCTTGCATTTTTCTGCCTTTCTTGGCTGCCATAGTTAGTCTGGGCAGGCGTGCCCCGTGGTGTGGAGTGAACCATCTCCAAGCTCTCATGCAGGTGCTGTAAGGAGAGCTGCCTCCTGGCTACATCATGGGTCAAAGTCACGCCCATCTCCCTAGCTATCCTGTTGATATGCCAAATAACCATTTTTGCATATAGATATGAAGACTAGTTTGCTATTATTGATATGTGAAGTAACTCTCAGGGCGCTGCTCCAGGTGTCCCATCCCCCAGACAGAATTGTGGGGGTGGGGATATCCTATGTTCCTGGACACCCCAAGTCCTGGACCCCATTAAAAATCTGCCCTTTGAGGGGCCCTGGCTGTACTCCATTACAATATGACAACAAGTAGTGACCTTCTGACTCTAATAAAAAAGAAATTTAAGAAAGACCATTCCAAAAAGGGAACTAGAGGAGCCACTGAATGAGGTGTTAAAATACAGGGTCTGGGCTAGGGCTGGCAAAAAGAAGAGACACTCTCCTTCAACAAAATGTAATGAGAAAGAGAGCAAGGCTAGATGGAGTCTCTAGTGGTAATACTGGTAGACACTGCACTTTAATGCATTATTACATTTAATATACCACAGCTGAAGAATCTGAAAGTTCAGGCAACTTCTCTGTTATTCTGAATGCCAACGTAAGAAATGTCCAAACCTGTAAGAATTTGTATGAGTTTATTTGAGCCAAACTGACAACAGTTGCCTGGAAGCAAAACCTCAACGAATCAAGAAAACGCTCCAGAGAATGGCAGCTTTGCAAGTTATTTTATACATTACAATCAAAGGAGAAGATATAAGAGGGGGTTACATGAAATCCATTGGTGCTAGATTAGGGAGGTGAGAGAAAGCAAAGGGAGGGTCCCTGGAATTGGTTAGAAAGTAAAATGATGGACACATACTTTTTTACATTAGTGGGTATAGGATAGTCGACAGTTAACAATGAACACAATAACAACAACAGTGGGGGGCTCTGTGGTCTAATAATTTGGTGGGAGATTGTGTCCTGAAGGGTTTGGAAAAATTTACCCTGACATTCCAAAGGTGTTATCATGGATGCAAAAAGACAATAAAACAGGTTCAGTTAAGGTAAAGATTGACCTTTGCCAGGAAAGATACTTGCCCAGGACAAGACTACCTGCCATGAACTGCCTCTAGTTAGAGAGTTTTAATTTCAGCCCATCCTATTTAGGTCTCTGAGTTTGTAAGGCCACCATGTAGGCCTCCCCCTGAGCTTTTCAGGTTTAGTATGTGGCCCCTTTTCTTCCACAGGAACAGGTCATTTCATTTCTCTGAACCTCAAATAACCTCCTGTTTTTCCTGGCTTTCTAAGTCTTAACTGCCTAGGAAAGGACAATCAGGTTGTGCAAGTGGGATTAAATTGAGTTTCTGCTGTAGAGAAGGGGAAAAATTCCCCTTTCCTTCCTTTGGTTCTTTTAGGCTAGCCAAATGATCAAATCAATAGGAGGCAGATTGACAAGAGAAAATCAAATTTAATCTTGTGTTCACAAGAACCTTACATACATGAGAGTCAGAGATACCCCCCACAAATGAGAGATTAAGAGACAGAGAGGGGTATTGAGGTATATAAGACATCCTGAGCTATGGATGAGGTAAGGTGTATTGATGCTTCGAAAAGTTATTGCAGGATGATGTGAAGACCTGAGGTTTAGTAAACAAATGTTTGCAGGACCCTATAGATAGGTCAAAAGATGTTATCTCTGATAATCGTTTATGGTCAAAGTCTCTACTTCAAAATCTTCTAGGTAGTTAAAGGGGGCAGGCAGAAGCTATCTACTCTTGAGCCTGAAACTAAAATTGCCTTTAGTTCAAAGCAATTTGCATACCACTGAGGCACATCTTTGGGCTCATTCTGGACCCCCACACTGCCATTAGAACCCTAGGTCCAGAAGTCTCCCCTCTCTCACCCAGTTCCTTTTTGCCTTCTGAATATTTTGTTATTTGACATTGCTAGCTGCTCCTGTGTTTGTTTTTCATTCTTTATTCTTGCTGCTTTCCAGGAATCTCTCCTTCATTTTCCTAACCACTTTCCTATCAGCACTTAAATGCGTTAATTTATTTCCTATCTTAAAGACAATCAAAAGCCCTGGCTGCTGTGGCTCAGTGGATTGAGTGCCGGCCTGTGAACCAAAGGGTCGTTGGTTTGATTCCCAGTAAGGGCACAGACCTAGGTTGAGGGCCAGGTCCCCAGTAGGGGGTGTGCGAGAGGCAACCATACATTTATGTTTCTCTCCCTCTCTTTCTCCCTCCCTTCCCCTCTCTAAAAATAAATAAATAAAATCTTTTAAAAATCACAAAACTCTTGCCTCAAAATTCCATGCTCTCTTCCTTTTAATGCTCTCTTTCCACTTAAAAATAAAATTTCTTTAATGAATTGTCTTTACTCATCATCTCTATTTGCTCACTTCCCAGTCACTGTTCTTCCCATTGTGATCTGGCTTCTGTCCTTACTACTGTCCCCTCTCTCCATATTAGTTTCCTATGTCTGCTGTAACAAATTACCACAAATATAGCATCTTAAAATAATATTCATTTATTGTCTTATAGTTCCATAGATGTTTGACATGGTCTCACTAGGTTAAAATTACAGTGTAGACAGGGTTGTATTCCTTTCTGGAAGCTCTAAGAATACACTCCCTTGTGCTTTCTAGTTCTAGAGGTTATCCACATTCCTTGATTCATAGTTCCCCTTCCTTCATCTTCAAATCTTGCAATGTCAGTCATATTTCTTCAGTTCTCTCTTCTATAGTCACATCTCTTTCTGACTACAGCAAGAAAAAAATTCTTCACTTTTTTAATTTTTATTTTTTAAAATATATTTTATTGATTATGCTATTACAGTTGTCCCACTTCCTCCCCTTTTATTCCCCTCCATCCTGAAACCCCTGTCCCACCAGCGTTCCCCTCCTTAGTTCCTGTCCATGGCTTGTACATGTTAGTTCTTTGGCTTATCCACTTCCTATACTATTATTAACCTCCCCATGTCTATTTTAAAAAATTCTTCACTTTTAAGAACCTTGGGATTTATTGGGTCACCTGAATAATCATGGATAACTTCCCCATCCCATGTTATTTTATTTACATCTGCAAAATTCTCTTTGTCATGTAACCTAGCATATTCACAGGCTTCAAAGATTAGGACATGGGGAAAATTATTATATTACCCCCCAACCTCAAATGTTCTCACTGAAATTATCAAAGAACTCCAATTGGTAATTTCAATAATTATCTTACAGTACTTCTTGTCTACATATGAGAGTGTTGATAAACTCTTCTTTCTCAATTTCTCTGTTCTTTCCTCTCCTTTTATGACCAGTTCTTTTCTGTCTTTCTAATCTTTTTCTACTTTGTCATTTAAGCATTGGTGTTCTCCAGAATTCAATCTTCAACCAAATTCTTTTTTATCTGTATAAACACTCCTCATGTTATCCATGTCTATGACTGAAACTGAAGTTGTGGACTGATGACCACAATTCATAGTTATCTCATGAGTTCAGATTATATGTGTGAATGCTTACATTAATATCTTTTAAAACTTTTAGTTTTTAAGCTTTATTTTTCCAGCTTTATTGAGACATAACTGACAAATAGGAATGTATATATTAAAGGTGTACAACTTGGTATTTTGATATGTGTATGCATTGGAAAATGATCACCTCATGCAAGCTAATAATATACCCGTCATATCACAGAGTTACTATTTATTTTTGGTGTTGTTAGAAGACTTAATATCTACCTTAAGCAAATTTCAAGTATTCAATACATTATTCTTAACTGTAGTCATGTTGCTGTACATCGGATCTCCAGAACTCATTCACTTTGCATAGCTAAATCTTTGATCAACATTTTAATTCCCCCGTCTTCCTGCCCCTGGCGACCACTATTTTACTGTTTACTTCTATAAGTTTGACTATTTTAGGTTCCACATATAAACAATATTATGCAGTTTTTACTTAGCATAACAGTAATCAAAATAGTATGATACTGGCATAATATGGACCAGTGGAATAGAATAGGTAGCCTAGAAATAAATCCACACATTTACAGTCAACTGATCTTCCACAAGGGTACCAAGAACACGAAATGGGGAAAAGGATAGTCTCTTCAATAAATGGTGATGAAAGAGTGGATATCTGCATGCAGAAGAAGGAAATTAGTACCTTATCTTGAACACATACAAAAATCAATGCAAAATGGATTAAAGGCTTAAATGCAAGACCTTAAATTGTAAAAGTACTTGAAGAAAATAGAGAAGAAGCATCTTTACATTAGTCTTGGCAATGATTCCTTTTGTCATGTCACAAAAAACATAGGTGGCAAAAACAAAAATAGACAAATGGGAATGCCTCATACTAAAAAACTTCTGTATAGCAAAGGAATCAATAAAAACAGTGAAAAGGAAAATCTATGTAATGGTATTTGCAAACCATATACCTGATAAGGGATTAATATCTAAAATATATAAGGAGCTCAAATAACTGAATAGCAAAAAAACAAACAAAAACAAAAAAAAAAAACAATCTGATTACAAATTGGGCAAAGGAACTGAGTAGACATTTCTCAAAAACAAAACAAGACATACAAATGGCCAACAGGTATATGAAAAGATGCTTAATGTCTCTAATTATGTGGAAATGCAAATCAAAACCACAATGAGATATTACCTCATACCCATTCGAATAGCTATCATCAATAAATCAATAAACAATAAGTATTGGTGACAAGGTGGAGAAAGGGAAGCTTGATGTACTGTTGGTGGAAAAGTAAATTGGTATAGCAGAAATGGAAAACAGTACAGAAATTTCTCAAAAAATAAAAAATAGTAAAAAAAAAAGGCGAAAGATTTATACGATCTGAAGAGAAACCAGAGTATCAAAAAATAAAAAATAAAACTACCATATGATCCAGAAATATCACTTCTGGATATATATCCAAAGGAAATGAAAATAGAGTGCATAAGAGATATTTGTACTCCCATGTTCATTATAGCACTATTCATAATAGATACGATGTGAGAATAACCTAAATGTCCTTTGACAGACAAATGGATAAACAAAATGGGGTATACATATATACAAAGGTGGACAAACTAGGCCTATAGTTGTAATACTAATATATAATACAACAATAAATAATAATATAAGAAAAAAAACTATCTCACATACTCACAGCTGTAAACCTACTTTTGGTCATTCCTGTATATACACAATGGAATATTATTCAGCCTTTAAAAATAAGGAATTTCTGCCTTTTGTGAAAACATGAATGAGCCTACAGTCACATGGTTATATGAATATCTTAAAAGTACCTCAAATTCAGCATGTTCAAAAAAGGAACTCATCAGTCCCCTCCCCTATCCCTCCAAATCATTTCAGCCAATGGTACCACTATCTACCTAATTTTCACTACCTATTGAAAATTCACAATATTCTTTGGAACATTCTCTCCCAGGCAAGCACCAATTACCTCTAGTCAGCAACAATGTATGCTATTTTCCCTCAGGGGTACTTTTGGTTCCATTTTTAGGGCCATTATCTCAGTTCTTGACCTCAACATTTCTCTCTTAATATTTTTACAAAGATTCTTAAGGTATAGTCCCAGCAATGGAATTGCTGGGTCAAAAGGCAGTTCCATTTTTAGGTTTCTGAGAAAATGACATACTGTCTTTCATAGTGGCTGCACTAGTCTGCTTTCCCACCAACAATTCAAAAGAATATATGCACTCCAATGTTCATAGCAGCACAATTTACAATAGCCAACTGCTGGAAGCAACCTAAATGTCCACCACTAAATGAGTGGATCAAAAAACTCTAGTACATTTACACGATGGAATACTATGCAGCAGAAGGAAAGAAGGAGCTCCTATCCTTTGGGACAGCTTGGATGGATCTGGAGGGCATTATTCTACATGAAATAAGCCAGGCAGTAAAAGACAAATACCATATGATCTCACCTATAAGTGGAACCTAATCAACAAAACAAATAAGCAAGCAAAATACAATCAGAGACATTGAAATTAAGAACAAACTGACAGTAATTAGAGGGGAGGTGGGAGAGGATAATGGGGGAAGAGGAGAAGGGTTGTCAAGGTACATGTATAAAGGACAAATGGACAAAGCCAAAGGGGGGTAGGATCAAGGGTGGGAGGTGGGGATGGCTGGGGTGGTGGGGAGTAGTAGGGGAAAATGGAGACAACTGTACTTGAACAACAATAAAAAAAATAGAAAATAAAAGATTTTTATGAAGACTTTCTTGCCATCCCCTTTCCTCTCAATCTTTTCTCCACACAATAATCAGAAAGACCTGTTTAAAGTTTATTTTCTTAAAGTTCATCCCACAGTTTTCCAGCACCTTGGAAATAAAATCTAATCTCCTTAACTTGGCATACATACACCTTTATGATCTGTTCTCATCATTCCATTTTCAATTCATCCCATGCCTCCCCAACCCTTCAACTCTGTACCCATCAAACTTCATGCCCTATATTTTAGCATTATTTTGTTTTCTCAGGCTTTGATGACTTAGCGCATGTTGCCTTCCTTCCTGTGAACATTCTCCCTTCCATTACCCCAATTCTTAATCCATTTAAGAATTAAAAAAGACATATACAATACAAAACACTAAGAAGGAGAAATGGGATATAGAGACAATTTTAACTATATACATATTTTAAATTATATTTACAATTAATATTTGAGAAAGCAAGCAAGCACATACAATGGGTTGAAGATGGTTTATTCAATAAATGGTGTTGGAGAAATAGGAGAGATACATGCAGAAAAATGAAAATAGTCCACTTTTTTACACTACACACAAGAAGAAATTCAAAATAGACCAAAGAGTTAAATGTTGAAACCGAATCCATAAAAATAGTAGCAGAAAACAGACAACAAAATCTTGGATATTGATCATAAAATTCTTTATATTGGATATATCTCCCCAGGCAAGGGAAACAAAAGAAAAAGTAATTGAGACTGCATCAGACTAAAATGTTTTTGAGCAGAAAAGGAAAACATCAACCAAATAAAAAGATAACCCACAGAATTGGAGAATATATTCACCTATACATCTGATAAGGGGTATTTCCAACATTTATAAAGAACTTACAAAACTCAACACCAAAAAAACAAACAACCCAATTAAAAAGTGGGCAAAGGACCTGAATAGACACTTTTCCAAAGACAACATACAGATGGTCAGTAGATGTATGAAAAGATGCTCAATGTTTCTAATCATCAGAGAAGTGCAAATTAAAATCACAATGAGATATCATCTCACACCTGTCATAATGGCTAACAAACAACAAGTGCTGGCGAGGATGTGGAGAAAAGAGAACCCTTTTGCACTGTTGGTGGGAATGCAGACTGGTGCAACCACTGTGGAAAGCAGTATGGAGATACCTCAAAAAAGTAAAAATGGATCTGCCTTTCAACCCAGTGATCCCACTTCTGAGAATATATCCGAAGGATCCCAAAACACTAATTTGAAAGAACACAAGCACCCCTATGTTCATTGCGGTGTTATTTACAATCACAAAGATATGGAAGCAGCCCAAGTGTCCGTTAATAGATAAGTGGATAAAATAACTATGGGAAATTTACACAATGGAATTCTACCTGTAAAAAAGAAAAATTTATCCTTTGCAGCAGTATGGGTGGACCTGGAGAACATTATGCTAAGTGAAATAAGCCAATCTTAGAAGAAAAATGCCATATAATTTCAGTCATATGTGGAATCTACTAAACAAATTCAACAAGGAAAATGGGGACAGACTCATAGATATAGAGCAGGTTTATAGCTGAAGGAGGGAGGTCAGGGGTGGAGAGATTGAGCAAAATGGAAAAAAGGACTCATGGACATGGACAACTCTGTGGTGATTGCTGGGGAAAGGGGTATAAGGGGACTGAATGGTAGTGGGAGAAAATACAATAAAGATTAAATAAAAATAAATTTATTTTTAATTACTCAACTAATACTTTAGTATATAGTCTTATCAAAATTGTTTAAAATTTAAATCCTTGCAGATAAATCTGATGTTCTCTGATTACCCACTCCCACTGTATGTATTGTTCTGAAACTTGCTTTTCGATTCAGTTCTATGTCTTGAAGAACTATCTATGTTAGCGCAAAAAGATTTACTGTATTCTTTTTAATTACCACTCACTATACATAGTATAGTCATGCTTAGGTGTATTTAGACATCTGGTATTGAAAGACATTTAGGTTGTCTCATGATTTTCACTTTTATGAATATTGTTATAGGGATTATCCCTATAAAAATGCCATAGTGTGAACATGTGAAAATGTTTCTCTAAAGGGAATTCATGCATCTCATCATGGGAAATGTAGCTCTGATGTTTCACGTCTAAGGGAGAAAACACTCCCGTGGAACATGGGATGGCAAGCAGGACCCATGTGTGTGACAGCAGACTTTCCTGTGGGTAAATCAAGATGGCATATTTTCTAGAGTTAAAACGTGCTCTTGCTAAAAATCTCTCTCCTGCCTGAATCAAAAGAACTTATGCTAATGCATGCCCAGCTTCCTCAGACCAGTGTTGACAATCCTTTCAAGTTCAGCCCAAGCCTATTGTCTTTCCATTTGCATATCTATCCTCTTGATGGGTCATCTTGGGCATCTACCACCTAATGTAAATCTACCATCTATGCATAGTTAATGAAGACCATTCTGATGTAATGTCCCTGAGAACAGCAATAAAAAGCTGGTCAAGATGGCGCTCAGGGCCTCTCTGAGATGATAATGGAGGGGTCACGTGGTCCCAGAATTTCTAGTCCAGTGTATTACATGTGAATTTATTCATGTGCCTGCCATGGCATACGAATTCTGCAGGCAGAATTCTCGACATTTCTCTATGGTAGATACCAATAGATTGTATTCCAGTGACACTGAATATTGGCTTTGATATAGACTATTGTGCATTTAATTTTTTGTTTCACTGATTCACAAGTTCCTGTAGAGAAAGGACTGTATCTTATGCTTTGTACATATAGTATGTGTTTAAAAGACTTGTCAAACAAATGTGTCTGGCTGTTCTCATTAAATAAGGACTTCTCATTGCCCAAAAGGCTTTGTTACTTCTCTTTTTTAGTGTGGCCCTTATCCAATTATCAGTAGTCCTATGCAAGGGCCCTCTGAGCCTTAAGCCTGGGGCAGTGTTTCTCTATCTGCTCATTGAGAGAGACCTGTTACAGCTATATGAGTATACTTTTGAAGGCATCACCATCTGAGATGATCCTTTCTTTACTGTCTTTATAGGCCAATGTACTTCTATTTCCTGCACCCACCCTCTTGGGAGGTACACACCTTTGAGATGTCTTACTCTTGTCTCCTCCTTGCACATAAGGTGATAGAAGATTCAGATGATTTTTAATTCTCTATTTTTAATTCTTTGTACCTTGTCTGTAAAGTGAAGATGATGTCTGTCACTTATCTACCCCACTATACATAAAGAAGTAGGATATGCTGTGATACGTTCAGACCATGGTGATATAGATAATGCATGCAGTAACAGTAGAAAGAGGGATTTCTCCCTCAGTCCATAGGTGTGAGTGCACATGTGCCCTATCCAACCCATGACACTATGACCCTTTGGGTCAAAGAGGGCATCTCATTCTCTCTTTATTACCTGAACCTAACACTCATGGTTACTTATAAGTGTGTTAAATCAATGTACTGGATATCATAATAGTTAAATAGGTACAACCAATATTTCTTTTGCATAATTGACTATGCTAAGTTCTACAATATCATTTGTTTCAATCACTGACCTAATGTACTTGAGTGCCTATTTTGTGTCAGTCACTGTGCTAGATACTGTTGATACAGCTGTGAACAAGACAAGGGTATCTGCATTATCATGAGATTTGTCTGGTGATCTCACAGCATTTGCAAGGGGCAGTGATGGTGAGATTCTTCATCCTGCTTCATCAGAACACAAGAACCTTCTTTCAACCCCTCTGTACTCTAGGACAGACTTTAGACTTTACTGTTAGGCCTTGCAAAAGAAGCCTATCTGATGCGAGGTCATTGGTGACAATTTCTCATGCAGAGCTCTGCAAAGGGAAAGAAAAAATCATTCTCTTGTAGTACTTATCATGGTATGTAGAGATACAGAATATATTCCCCTAGGACTTCACTCTCAGTTTTCCTCACATAACCATATGTTTATTGATGCTATTTTGTCATTGTCATCAATGTCCTTCATTCATTTTTATGCTTTACTCCAAAACCATTCTCTTGCCTGTCAAAAAGCTCCATGGACAAGGACAACTTGGGCAGGAGTGAAAGTGGGAGGAGTGGGGTGGGTAGGGCAGAAGGCAGTAATGGGGGAAAATATGGACAACTGTCATTGAACAACAATTAAAAAAATAAAAGCAACAAAACACCCAAAACAAAAAGCTCCTCATTGTTTAGCATTGCATGCTACATTTATTCTCATTTCTTGGTCTTTCTTTGCTTGTGCTTTGCCTTCAACCCGTTATCCTTTGTTTATTACTGCCAAAGTGATTTTCAAAGTTCAGCTCCAATTCTACTTCCAGAATGGTACTATTACCAACCATTGTCTCAGTCATCTTTGAGCCCAACTTAAGTACAAATGCCAATGGGCTATTTCAGGATTGCCCATATTCTCTCCCTAACAAGATAATAAACTCTTGGAGAGTTGATTCCATGTCATTTATCCTCCACACTATGAGGCAGAGGACAAGAGTCAATAGAGAGTCTTATTAATTTAGAGCAGCATCATTCAATTGCCATCTGTGAACACACGAATGGGTGGGAGATGCTGGAATCAAACAAATTAGGTTACGTATGTGATTTTGTAACATTTATTACATTCAAAATTCAAGTAATATTTCTGGATCACGTTTATGTACCAGGTATTGTGCTAGATTTTCATGATTCATAAATGATTAAAAATGTCCCCTTGCCCTCAAGATTCCCATGATCTAGTTAGACAACATAGAGGTTAGCAAATAAATGTAGTACTGTGTGATAACTGTTATAATCAGTGTACGAAATGGAGGTGCCATGACAGTTCAAGAAGGCAGGCTTTGATCTACCTGAGACTGGACTTTATAGAGGAAGTTAGGCTTAAGCAAACTTTTGAAAGAGGCATATGATGTAAGCCATATTCAGCTTACAGGAGACAATAAATCCCAACTATTTGTGAGGTTTCAGACCAAACCAAATGTAGATAGGTTATATCAACTCCAATATCATGGAAGGAATGTGCTTCCCCTGTGGAGGTTTTTAGGTGAGTCTTAGATCTTTTAGTACCTTCAATGCAGAAGAGCCCTGAGCCGCCAAAAAGAGTTTTTGCATTTCCAGAATCTAAGTTACCTGGAACTTCTTGGCAGAACAAGGACTTTTGAATTAGGTGCCAGTTTAACGTAATAACTGTTTGAAGTCTTCAGAGTACACTTATAAAAACAAAGTGGTGTGTTGACTACAACGTATTTGACATCTAAGGTTTCTGTTGCTTGGCTAAACTTCATTACACTCATCAAACATCTGCAATGCTAAACAATCATAGTCACATCTTTGTCTAAGGATAAATGCAATTACTGACTATACAAGGGAAATTAAATTGGCTTAGCAAGCTTCCACATGCCACCTCCAAGCTGAAAGAATACAAAACACTATTCTTATTTCTTGGCTGCACACATTTCAATACTCTTTTCATGTGTGGAGAAACTGTTCAATTTATAACATGCACACTTAGAAGCATTACTCAGAAAGTAGTAACATCTTGCAATTTAGCTGCAAAGGCAGGAGACCTGGGCTCATACTTCCAAACATTTGGAGACTACCACCTTACCTTCTCTGGAAGCAGTTTATCTTCTGAAATTGGCTATTGGGTTCTGAAAAGCAGCAGGACAATCAAGAGAATCCAAGGAGAATCTTCACTTTTCGCTGGACTTGGGGGAGAGCAGGTGGTTGAGAGTAATTAAGGTCTGATTCCTGGTGGCCCCTCACCAACATAATTAGGCACCTTCAACCACTAATGAATCTGAAACTCACATTGGGCTATTTGAATCATCCAAGAAAGCCTTGGTCACAAGGATGTGTCTTGCATCACATTCAGTAATGACCTTTCAGGATCTCTATCCCCAGAGCTCTCCTGTCCTCAAAACCAAGGGTGTTTTTAATCACCTGCAAGTTCAGCCTAGCTCTAGAATCTAGAGCCAGTCTTTTATGAGACTGTGGAATTCTCAGGTGCCCTAAAGCAGTAGCTTAGCATCCTAGGCATCATATTTGATCATGATTTGACCTTGGCTATCAGTATAACATTAAGATTTTCTTTTGTTCTCATGACAAAGACCTGTTCTTGGATCCCAGGCCTTATAACTGGGCTTCTGTGTTAGACACCTGGTCTTGGATCTTTTGTGCCTAGGTTCCAGCCTTGATTTTTCTCTAGTACTCTTAGAAATTGTATCTCTTATTCTACTGGATTTGCTCTGCTAACTTCTACCAAACAAGAAGTCCCTAAATATCTAACGCTGTGCCGCACCTATCTATCAGAGTAAGTGCTGTCGTCCTACATCTGTTTGATCCTCATGTTGACCTTCTGCTTACCTCAACCAGCTGTCCCTTTCTTCTAGCCTTGAGTGAAAATAATTGCTCCCAAGGCCACTTCTCAAATCTTAAGTCCCGGTGCTTCCCTCTCCTTTTTTTTTTTAATGCCTTAGAAACTTAGGCACTTTATCTGTTTTCTTTGCCTCTTAGTAGTCATTATCACCAGAATTATCTGTTGGGATTCTTCTGTTCCTCAAAAAAATGACAAGGGAATGAGACAGTCTTACCTGCCCACACATTGCTTGTTGATTTCAAAGAAAACTTCACAGGTCCAGTGCCTTTTAAGGCTTTTACCTTGAATAATGGAGAAACAAAGAGGAGATGTTATAAAGTAAAAGGTTCTTATACTCCTCTATAATTTCTAACAGCCTTGTTGTCATGGTGCCTTGATTTATACTCTTCTTTTATTTGTTATTATTTTTCAAAATATTTCCAAATCTTTTCTCCTTTGTTTGTATGACAAAACTTTTAATTCTGTTAAAGTCCCTTATCCTAGGAATTATGTATATTCATTTATTCATTCAACAAATATTTAGTGCCTATTATGTGCTGAGCACTGTAATAGACACCAGGAATATAATGTTGAACAAGGAAAAGAATGCTCCCACTGTCATTAAGTATATGTTCTAGTTGGAGGGAGATTGTTAATGAATACAGAAGTGAAGTACATATGTAAGAAAATATCAGATAATAGTAAGTGTCATGCAATGAATTAAAAGACAGTAATGGAAGAATGACTGAAAGCCTAGAGACAGATTTTTTAAAAATATATATTTTATTGATTATGCTCTTACAGTTTCCCCATTTCCCCCTTCCTTTATTCCCATCCACCCTGAACCACCCTCCCACCAGCATTCCCCCCACTTAGTTCATGTCCATGGATTGTACAAATAAGTTCTTTGGCATCTACATTTCCCATACTATTCTTAACCTCCCCTGTCTATTTTCTACCTACCATTTATGCTTCTTATTCCCTCTACCTTCTCCCATACTCCCCCTCCCCCTCTCTGCTGATAACCCTCCATGTGATCTCCATTTCTGTGATTCTGTTCCTGTTCTGGGTGTTTGCTTTGTTTGTTTGTTTTTTAGGCTCAGTTGTTGATAGTTGTGAGTTTGTTGTCATTTTACTGTTCATATCTTTTATCTTCTTTTCTTAGATAAGTCCTTTTAACATTTTATATAATAAGGGCTTGGTGATGATGAACTCCTTTAACTTGACCTTATCTGGGAAGCACCTTATCTGCCCTTCTATTCTGAATGAAAGCTTTGCAGGGGCTGGAGGGGAAGGGAGGAGGGGAGGGGAGAGGATGCAAATAACTGTAATTGAACAAAAAAAAAAGTTAAAAAAAAGCTTTGCAGCATAGAGTAATTTTGGATGTAGGTCCTTGCCTTTCATGACTTGGGATACTTCTTTCCAGCTACTTCTTGTCTGTAAGGTTTCTTTTGAGAAATCAGCTGATGGTCTTCTGGGAATTCCTTTGTAGGTAACTCTCTTCCTTTTCTCTTGCTGCTTTTAAGATTCTCTCCTTATCTTTAATCTTGAGTAATGTAATTGTGATGTGTCTTGGTGTGTGCTTCCTTAGGTCCAACTTCTTTGGGACTCTCTGAGCTTCCTGGACATCCTGGAAATCTATTTCCTTTGCCAGATTGGGAAAGTTCTCCTTCATTATGTTTTCAAATAAGTTCTCAATTCCTTGCTCTTCTTCTTCTCTTTCCGTCACCCCTATGATTCATATGTTGGAATGTTTAAAGTTGTCCTGGAGGTTCCTAAGCCTCTCCTCATTTTTTGGAATTCTTGTTTATTCATTCTGTTCTGGTTCAATGTTTATTTCTTTCTTCTGCCCCAAACCGTGGATTTGAGTCTTGGTTTCCTTCCCTTCACTGTTGGTTCCCTGTAAATTTTCCTTTATTTCACTTTTCATAGCCTTCAGTTTTTCCCCTATTTTGCGACCATACTAAACCATTTCTGTGAGCATCCTGATTACCAGTGTTTTGAACTGTGCATCTGATAGGTTGGCTATCTCTTCATCACTTAGTTGTATTTTCTCTGGAGCTTTTATCTATTCTTTCATTTGGGTCATATTTTTTTGTCTGGTACACCTGTTATGTAGTTAGAGGCAGAGCCTTATGTGTTTGCTAGGACGGGGCAACCCAATTGGCTCTTGTGGAGCTATATGTGAGTGAGGGGTCTGAGAGGGAACAATGCTGCTTGCTTGGCTGGCTTTCAGTCACTTCCTCCACTACACACAAACAAATCGGGCCCTTCTGGTGGTGATTCCTGGGTGTGTTGCAACTGATCAAGGCTGGGAAGATCCACTCTTGCCTCCAGTAGATGGAAGAAAATGCATGGAGCCATGGGGATGCTTGACATATCTTTATTGGCAAGTGGGCAACCACACATGCCACAAGCTGCATGCCTC
The DNA here is from genome assembly GCA_004026765.1 of Micronycteris hirsuta. Classification (NCBI taxonomy): domain Eukaryota; kingdom Metazoa; phylum Chordata; class Mammalia; order Chiroptera; family Phyllostomidae; genus Micronycteris; species Micronycteris hirsuta. The sequence goes on from PVJI01015673.1 coordinate 15,768, forward strand.
ACTAATGGGAAGCCCCTACCTGTTTAAGTACTAGAGGGGAACAAAGCTGGAAAACTGCCAAAACCTTACATAACATAACATGGTTCTGCACATGCAAGCTCACTTTATGTTATGGAAATGGTTTATCTGACCCAGTCTCAAGGCCATGAGAACACTGGTTATCAGGCCCCTCCAAGGCTATGGGAATGCTTCTCCTCTTAGTTACCCAGACACCTGGTCAAGGAAGCCAGACTGCCTCCACTTACCCTACACTGGGTGAGTGGGTTTGTATATGTTCTATGATCCTGTGGGTCTCTCCAATGAACTCTCTTGTGAGGCTGGGAGTTTCTCCCACCATCACAACCCCCACAGGTTTTTCCAGTCAGAGGTTTTGAGGCTTTATTTCCCTGTTGCTGGAACCCTGGGTTGTGCAGTCTGTCTATCTCCCCAGTTTTTCCTCCCAATTTATCCATACACAAATGTGGGACCACCCAGTCCTCCATCTACCACCTTGCCATGAGTCCTCACCACCCCGGCTGCCTGAGAAAGCTTTTTGTTTTTTTTTTGACATGGTAACATTTATGCTTAGAATTGAATGATACAAGACAGAAATGTGAAAATCAGGAGAAAGAACATTTTAGGAAAGAATAACTGCTGCAAAGGTTCTAAGACAAGTTGGCATTTTGAAGACAAAAAGAAGGGCACATTCAATGAAACATAGAAGCTAAGCATTAGTGGAATGGTATGAATGAGTTCAGAGAAGTTAATTCAACAGAACTTGTTCATGGGCTGGATGCTGGGGTTGGCAGTGAAGGAAAGAGTAGATTAGGAATAACTTCTAGATTTTGGATTTCCCATTGTGTATTTTGGGTAATACTGCTTTCCAAAATAGGTAAGACTAGTAAGTAATTCGGAAGGTGAGGGAGAGGGGAAGAGGGATGGATTATTATTTCTTTTTAGACAATTTAAGTTTGAAATGCTTATCAAATATGCAAATACAAATGTCAGGTAGTGGTTTAGGAGATATAAATTTGAGAATCCTCAGTATATTGATTAGACAAAGCATAGATAGATTACAGAATGGTGTCTAGGACTGAGAATTAAGACACTAGACACTGTAACATTAAGAAATTTAGTAGAGGAGGATCCAGAAATGAAGGTTGAGTGGAAGCAACCAGTAGGGGGGAAACCAAGGGCATATTATCAAGGAAGCACATGAAAAAAGTATTTTAAAGGGAAGGTAGTGTCCAACTATGCTAACTGAAAAATCAACTGTTACCGAGAAATCAAGTAAGAGCAAAAGCAACAACTATCGAATGTCACTACATGAACGTTATTGATGCCTTCGACCATACCAGTTTCAGTGGTATAGTGTGGACAGAGTCTGAGTGGAGTGGGTAGAAGAGAGAATGGGATGTGATGGAACAGAGATGGAGAGATACACTACACTGAAGAAATGTTGTTGGGAAAAGGATCAGGGCAATTGATTGTATATAGAAGGAGATGGAAGGCTAAGGCTTTTTTTATGGTAAGGACAGGAGATATTATGTCATGTTTGTATGCATATGGGAATAATCCATTAGAGAGGGAAATCTGAAGTTTCAGGATAGGACGTAGTTACAGGATTAGAATTCTAGGAAAAATGGAATGGGAACCAGTGTACAAGTAGAGGAGTATGTTTATAGCAAGTTTGAACATGCACTTAAGGCAAAATAAAAGGTGATCTCTCATCTCAGGTAAATATTTTTCATTCATGTTTTAGCCCCTAAAGGTCATGTACCCCTTAACAATGATCACTCTATGGGTTTTTGCTCACAATCCCTCCTTCCAACATCTCTTACTAATACTTTCACAGATAATCTATCTTATGTTGATCTGGCTCTCTACGCTCTAGGTCACAGGCTGTTCTGCAACCAGCTAAGCCCTGGCTCTCTAGGCCTTGAGCACAGAAATCCTAGAGTTTAGGAAAGATCATCAGCCTCAATGACATGGTAAAGAGTTTGGGACTTTGGTTTTCATGTGTTTATTTATTTCAGCTTTATTATGAGATAATTAACATATAGCATTATGTAAGTTTATGATATACAATGTGATGATTTGATACGTGTATAAATTGAAAAATTATTGCAATAATAAGGTAAGTTTACACTTCCATCACTTAACATAATTAGCTCTTTTTGGTGTGTGTGGTTACAATATAACTTAGGTCAAGATGTTTTTTTTTAGCATGGCACAGGTCCAAGCCATGTGAGCATTTGTCAGGTCCTGGATATATATTGTCTTCTGTCTTCTTCTGCCTTGAGGGTTGCTGATTATCTGGGGGAAAGGCTAAGTCAATGAGGGATATATATATATATATATATATATATATATATATATATATATATATAATCTCCATGTGTGTATATATATCCATGTTTATATACATATATGTGTGTATATATATGGAGAGAGAGAGGGAGAGAGAGAGAGAGAGAGAGAGAGAGGAGAGAGAGAGATTATTTTTAGAGCTAAGATTTAAAACTAAATTTAATCAGCCATATAGACCCTCAGTTTCAGATGCTCAATTAAAAAATATTATAGCTATCTTAAAATTTAACTTAGAGTGTGATGAGTTTACTTGTTATTATGGAGCACTTTGAAAGACCATAAATATAACTTAAAATCATTACTTGGAATACCACAAATTAATGGATACATTCCAAATCATTAAATAACTTCAAACTCATTTCAACTCAGACATCTTTCTGCATGGCTGTCTTCCAAGGGATAAGCACACATACAAAATCATTAAAATTGGCCATGGCTGGTGTAGCTCAGTGGATTGAGCGTGGGCTGTGAACCAAAGGGTCACCGGTTCAATTCCCAGTCAGGGCACATGCCTGGGTTACAGGCCAGGTCCCCAGTGGGGGCCACATGACAGGCAACCACACATTGATGTTTCTCTCCCTCTCTCCCTCCCTTTCCTTCTGTCTAAAAATAAATAAATAAAATCTTTTAAAAATCATTAAAATTTATTCTGATCATGTATGCATGCTGTATCAGGTGTACCAAGGGCTCTACCCATTTGTAATTTTGTCCTTTGGAATTTAAAGAATAATGCAAGTTTTGCCTTTGGCATTGAGACATTACTCATTCATTAGAACTGGGCAAGCCAAGTTGTTGATACAAGAATGAGTCCAAGTGTTGGCTTAACTCTGAGGTCTAACCACTACCGCACTAGACATTGTGATTCTCATTTTGCATTTTTAAAGACCACTGTAATAATTGGTTATCATAGGGACCACACAGCACTCCTGAGAGAAAATCAAGACTATCTAGACTACAGAGCTTATCTATAGTTAGACAAGCATTGACATTTCTTTAGTATGAATTTGGGGGTCATCTAGCTATAGTACAGGCTGTGTGTTAGTGAATATTAGAAGAGCAGTCATGGAAAGTAGGGTGGGGACAAAATCATGGAAAGCTTTTAGCCCTAACTAATGAGGTTGGGCTTAATCCAGATTGCAGCAGGGAGCCCACTTAAGAATATTAAGCAGGGGATTTTGAACATGATTTTCTTTCAGATTCTGAGTATAAGATTTCACTTTATTTATGACAAGTACCAGGGAGATAAAGTCCCTCAGTGGGCCTTTTATAGCTTTGCCCTGGATCTGCTTAATATTCTTATCAAGCCTTACCTCTCATTGCATTGAATTTATTGGTCACTTACTGAATACCTATCATGTGAAAGGCACTGTGCTAGGAACTTGTTTATTGTTTCTTTACTAGAGATCACATGTCTAAATACTTTAGGCAGTAGAAGTTCAAAAAAAGTTATCTTAAAAAGGGAATTATACCTTTAAATGCTCAGATTTACTTTCTCTCTGTAGATTTTGTGGCTCAAATGATTAACTCATGCTTCTAGATCCTTCCCATGACTCTGCAGTCACCCCTGCCATTATGCAATGTAATTTCCTTTTTCAGTTCACTATTGCCTCTAGGATCAAGTCCAAATGTCTTGGCTGGGATTACTAGGCTTTTCAGAAATCCGGCCTCAACCAGTCTTTCCATCTTGCTTTTTCTACCCCCACCCCCATGCATTCTACATTCAACTTGCCCTAAGTACACTATACAGATTACAGAGAAAGCTTGACCTTTTGCTCTTAACTTTCCCTTAGTATATCATGACATTTCATGTCTCTATGGTTTTTTCTCTATGCAATTGCAATTGATGAGGTTGTGTTCCATCTCTTGGTGTGCTGGGGATGAAAAATTCAGTGCTAAACTATATTTTAAACTTCTTTTATTTAAAAATTATGAATAATTGCCCTGGCCGGTGTAGTTTAGTGGATTGAGCGCAGCCTGGGAACTAAGCGGTCCCGGTTCAATTCCCAGTCAGGGCACATGCCTGGGTTGCGGGCCAGGTCCCCATGAGGGCCATGTGAGAGGCAACCATACATTGCTTGTTTCTATCCCTCTCTTTCTCCCTCCCTTCCCCTCTCTCTAAAAATAAATAAAAATAAAATCTTAAAAAATTATGAATAATTTCCAAGCAAGGACTATGTATAGTTTCTCTCTCTCTCTCTCTCTCTCTCTCTCTCTCTCTCTCTCTCCTTTCCTACCTACCTATCTCTGTTTTCTTTCATCCAGGGCCTTTCTGAGTGGCTGGGTGATAGGAGGTGGCCAGTATAAGTCAGGTAAATAAATGTGTGTGTGGAGAATTCAAACTCATTTTTGTATAGCTCAAGCCAAGCAGAATCAAGATAATGAATTTGCTTAGAGGCCAAGGGGGTGTAGTGCAGTGGGCATAGAAAGGAGGAATGTATGCCTGTGGGGGGAAAGACTGTAAGGCAAAGGGCAGAGTTTTTGGTTATCTACCGTGTTAGATCATCTGCCTCACTGCTTCCCTCCATTGGTGTGTGTAATTGAGAGCAAGGAATAGATCTTCTGGTTAATTGGCTTTTATGGTTAACCAGTTGTTGACTGGAAAGTTTCTTGCTTTTGGAAAAAATCTTCCTAACACATATTTAATACTATTTTCTATCAGTGTAATATAAGGCCAAAAGTATAAACCTTTTTATGATTCAGAAACCATTAACAATGTAAGTACTACTCTATTATTAAATCAGCAATTATTTAGTAAATGTAGATTAGTCTGTACTTAGTACAAAGTCCTGTGGAGAATACAAAAGCAGTAAGGCCTTCATAATGGACAGGAGCGTGAAGAGTGCTTTGGGAGGAATTCCCGGAGAAAATAGCTCAAATGCTAGAACTTGAGGAAATCTTGAGGCTTATTCCAGGGCAATTTGGAGGGACAGACATGCATTCCAAGTTGTGAAAAACGTAAGTATGAAGCACAATGGTATCAAGAGCAGGTTGCAATCAGAGATTCAAGAGCATGAGTTGTCACTACAGAATGACAATGGAGAATATTATAGGAGAGCTAGTGCAATAGGAGACAAGGCTGGAAAGTTTGTTAGGAGATTAATTTTGAATGGTTTTACATGTCAAGCTAAGAAATGTGGACTTTATTTTGTAGACAATCAGCTGGAAAATGACTCAGTTTGGATTTGGTTTAAAGAGGATCTGTTGGGCAGAAGTAAGAAGGATGTGTTTGAAGGGAGAGAAACTGGAGACAGGAGCCACATATTAGGCTATTTGGGTAGTCCATTCATTCATCCATTCACTCATTCAAACATTCATTAATTAATTCAACAAGTATTAAATGAGCATCTGTTTGGGCAAGGCAGTATCCTGGCCTGGAGGAGAAATGACAAGTTGAAAGATGGCTAGGCGAAAAAGAGTGAGTGAGAGAGCTGAAGAGAGAAATCAAAGATAAGGATGAAATTTCAGTGTTATAAAAGTAGAAATTGGATTAAGTCTATGTTTTAATCTTGGAATCATTATTAAATTTTGATTGGGATGAAGAGATAGGAGTGGGATTCTCCCCGTGGGGTAATGACAGCATCTTCCAGAGGAAAGCATGGGTAGAGTCCAAGCAATGCTTTAAGAATAATGGGCAGAACTTCCTTTCAGGCTTCATAACCTCACAAAGCATAGGAATTCTCTAATATGCATGGTTAATCACAGGACAAAGAGTATTCATTTCAAATCACTGGGACTTTGGGAGTGTCTTGACCTAGATTAGCTATTACTTTCTAGTTGCCTTTAATGGGCTGCTAGAAAGTGCAAATAACTTGAACATATGCATGGACCCATGAAACATCAGGTGGAAGTCAAGAGGAAGTTTGGCAAAGTGGGCCTGAATTAAGGAGAGGGCAGAGTTAATTGGTTTAGAGTCATATGTACCAACTTGACAGAATTTGTTTTATTAGATTTCAGGAATGACATGAACAAAAGGGTAACTTTGAGGAACTTAATACCACTAACTGGCTAGTCTTTTTAGTTATTTGTATCTCTTTTGCCTCAACTGCCAAATGAAGTGATTGAAGTAGATCAACTCTGTGGTAAGAATAATGCCCCCCCCAAAGTTTTCCATATCCTAATCTTCAGAATTTGTAAACATACTGTTATATGGGAAGGTGGGATTAAACTTGCAGATGGAAATAAGATTGCTAATCAGATGGCTTTAAAGTGATTAGCTTGGATTATATGAGTGGGCACAATGTAATCACAAGGATCCTTAAATGGTGAAGAGGGAACCAGAATAGGTAAAATCAAAAGATAACATCATGTGAAAGACTTGACAAACCATTGCTGGCTTCAAAGATGGAAGGTGGGCACAAGCAAAGAAGTGCAGTTGTCCTCTAAAAGCTGGAAAAGACAAGGCAAGGGATTCTTTCCTAGAACCTCTAGAAAGGAATAATAGCCCTATGCACACCTTGATTTCAGCTTAGTGAGAGCCATTTTGGACTTCTGACCTCTAGAACTACATAATATAGTAATTTGTGATGTTTTAGGTCACTAAGTTTGTGGTAATTTGTTAGAGTAGGAATAAGAAACTACTATAAACTCAATTATCTAGGTTTTCAGGTATCTCTTAATCTAAAAGTTCTTAATAGGATACATATATTAATCATGTGTTGCTATAAAGTGAGCCCTATTCCAAGAAATTTGGATGCTATAGAGATGAGGTAGGACTCTGCTATCTTATGTCTTACAGTTTTCACAGATAATTCTAATATATTACTCCTTTTGAAAATTACTGTAATCTTCCCCTGAATGTCTGTCCAAATGAGAAAACATAACCAAATAGACTCATAATACTATAGCTGTAGAAATCAAGGTGAAGAAGGGGAGTGAGAACTAGTTTGTGAAACCTTGAAGTTGTAAGCTAGTTTTTACTGTTAAGTTTTTATAAACGTACAAGAGAATCCCTTGAGTAGAGGCTGCCTCCCTGCTATGTTTATTGAACAACAAAGTAATTGCTTCAGAAACTTTTTGGTAGTATACATTTATTAAAAAATCACTTCATCCTTGTCTTTGCATAAATAAAATTGTCTTGCTTTACAATATTTTTAAGGTAAGGGCATATTTTTAAAAACCAAGGCTATGAGTAAATCATATATACATATTCTCACACTTGGCACTCCACTAAAATAATTCAGAGATCATTCTTCAAAGCACCATTAACTAAGCATAGAGTCTTGTGAAATCCCTTTCTCATACACACAGTAACCTTGGGTGGTTATTAACATTAAATTCTTCTTAGGACAATTCCCAGTACTTTTTTCTTTACTGACTCCCCGTTTTAGCCTCTACTTCCATCAATCATTTCCTATTTTCATTCTTTTTTAAAATATATTTTATTGATTATGCTATTACAGTTGTCCCATTTTCTCCTCTTTATTCCCCCGTACCCACCCCCATCATTCCCTGCCCTTTAGTTTTTGTCCATGGGTCATACACATAAATTCTTTGGCTTCTACATTTCCTATACTATTCTTAACCTCCCCCTGTCTATTTTCTACCTACCACTTATGCTACTTATTCTCTGTACCTTTTTCCCTTCCCTCCCCTTCCCACTCCCCTGTTGATATCCCTCCACACCTTATATAAATCCCTTTAACATTTCATATAATAAAGGCTGGGTGATGATGAACTCCTTGAACTTGACCTTATCTGAGAAGCACTTGATCTGCCCTTCCATTCTAAATGAAAGTTTTGCTGGATAGAGTATTCTTGGATGTAGATCCTTGCCTTTCATGCCTTGGTATACTTCTTTCCAGCCCCTTCTTGCCTGCAAGGTCTCTTTTGAGAAATCAGCTGGAAGTCTTATGGGAATTCCTTTGTAGGTAACTGTCTCCTTTTCTCTTGCTGCTTGTAAGATTCTCTCCTTATTTTTAATCTTGGGTAACGTAATTATGGTGTGTCTCAGTGTGTTCCTCTTTAGGTCCGACTTCTTTGGACTCTCTGAGCTTCCTGGATTTCCTGGAAGTGTATTTCCTTTGCCAGATTTGGGAAGTTCTCTCTAATTATTTGTTCAAATAAATGTTCAATCCCTTATTCTTCCTCTTCTCCTTCTGGCACCCATATAACCCTGATGTTGAGGTGTTTACAGATGTCCTGGAGGTTCCTAAGCCTCTCCTCATTTTTTTGAATTCTTATTTCTTCCTTCTGGTCCACACTGTTGATTTGAGTCCCAGTTTCCTACTCTTCCCTATTTGTTCCCTGAACATTTCCCCTCATTTTCTTTAGTGTATCCTTCATTTGTTCATCTATTTGTGATCAACTTTCTTCCAATTTTGTGAGCATCCTGATCACCAGTGTTTTGAACTGTGCATCTGATAGGTTGGCTATCTCTTCATCCCTTAGTTGTAATTTTTCTGGAGCTTTGTTCTGTTCTTTCATTTCAGCTATTTTTCTTCTTTTTTTTCTCGGAGCACGTGTTACTTTAAGGGGCGGAGCCTTAGGTGTTCACCAGGGTGGGGTAACCTCCACCAACGCAGTGTTTTGATGCTGTCTGAGAGGGCGTGGCCTGGGAGGGAATAATGGGGCTTGCTCTGCTCTTCCTGGCTCCCAGTCACTTTTCTCCCAATGCACTCTCCTGTGTGGCTGGGAGTTGCTCCCGATGACATCTCAATCCCCACAGGTATTTTCTGCTTCTCTCCCCAGCTCCTTTTCCCAGCTCACCATGAGTCTCTCTGCGCATACTGCCATCTCGCTGTGCGCGCTCTCTGCCCAGCTCTGCCCCACTTACCGGTCTGGATGAATGTGTCCTCTCTATCTCCTTGGCTGTTGGACTTCCACTCGGTTCGATTCTCTGTCCATTCTGGTTGTTTATTTTGCTTTTTAAATTGTTTTTATTCCTCTTTTGGTTGTGTGAGGAGGCACAGTATGTCCACCTGCACCTCCATCTTGGCCGGAATTCCCCATTTCCTATTTTCTCTAAAGAAATTTTTTCAGATTTAGATTTCTTTGGCAGCTGGACATTTTCAGGATACCAGAAATATATTTAGACATTTTATTGCATTATCTTTCTTTTAAGTTAAAGAAATAGAGAAGTGTGGGAGGAAGGATGAAAAAATAGGGCAAGGAGAGGTTCTAAAGTAATCCTGTCAGATTTCCTGTTGGTTCAGGTCAGGGATCATGTGACTTGGGTCAGCCAGGTAAGAGCAGTTATCCATCAATGGAGAAATAAGTCAGCCAGCCTTATGGCCATGTACAGATCCTTGTGACAGCTGGCAGAGTCTTAGGGTCAGGGCAATGAACATAACCTTTGGGTTCAAGGAGTTAAATAGGATTCCTTTTGAAGACAGAAAACAAGGCTGAGTATACAAGGGCCTTGCCAAAAATGAGGGATAACTGCAATGATTAAACACTCATTTTAGCTCATTACCACACTGGAGTGACAGTCCCAGTGGCAGCTATATAAAGCAGGGAAAGTAGACCAAGTTAGAGCAGCAGGAAAGAAGGCCATCTGTATGCAGTACAAAAGGAGCTTCTGTCATCACAATGTGCCTATGACATGTAAGTGAGGTCACTTTACATGAATAATGCATGATAGCTAGGAGGGAGGAAAACAAGCTTTCACATCCAGCTGGGGCCTGAAATTTTTCATTATATCAAACTATGTTATGAGAAGATGGCTCCCCTGCACCTCTGTGGGATTGCTGCTACAGTGGCTCTTCTAACTCTGTTTTGTTCATCTTTCTATTTTATAGGCAGAGCCCTCCCCTACATAGCCTAGATATACCAATCCTATCTTTATAGGCTATTAGTAAGCCATAGGATATGGGGACACAATCCCAGATAGGGAGCTGGGAAGCTTGAGAGCCAGTCATTGTTCAGACAGTAGCTAATGATGTGATCAGGCAGATCATTTAACCTCTGTGAATGGAGATGAAAATACCTAATCTTCTAGTGCCTTACGGACATCAAGGATCAAATAAGATGTAAATGATGGGGATGGCTGGAGTGAGGGGGAGTGGTGATGGCAGGAAATGGGGACAACTGTACTTGAACAACAATAAAAAAGAAACAAAGATGTGAATGAGTATGAATGGTCTTTTAAAATATATGAACTGACATATAAAATATGTATAAATCTACACAAAGGAAGGGTGTGCTGGTTATCATGATAAGGTCTCTATATCTAGACTTGGCCTGTTTCACACCCAGAATAAAAAGGCTCTTCCAAGTATGTGAATGATATGGATAAATTACCTACATATAGAAGTACAGAAACAGGGCAATGTTGTCAACACCTATAAATTATCACCATATCAAGCAACAAAGGCTACCTCCTTTTGTTTTCACAGGCTTCTTTCTTCTGGTGCCTTGTGTGGGTGGGATCAGAGCTTTACTTTTTTTAAAATCCTCACCCAAGGATATGTCCATTGATGTGTGTGTGTGTGCGTGTGTGTGTGTGTGTGTGTGTGTGAGAGAGAGAGAGAGAGAAACATCAAAGGAAAAGAGAAACATTGATTGGTTGCCTCTTGTATGCACCTCCATGGGGGATCAAACCCACAGCCTAGGTATGTGCCCTGACTGGGGACCAAACCCACAATCTTTTAGTGCACAGAATGATACTCCAACCAAATGAGCCACCTGGCTGGGGCCAGAGTCTTAGGTTTTAGATGATGACTAAGTAATTATAGCTCTTCTCAGTGAGTACCCTTTCCCCAGAAATAGGGTATATTTATAATTTAAAATAGGAGCAAACACTTCTGGTTCTGGCCAAGATGGAGAAACAGGGACCAGATTGACCTTACCATGTAAAACAAACAATACCTAAAATTAATGAAATAATAGTTTGCAAGACACTGGACATCAAAAAATAAAGGCAGCGATCCTCAAGACAATGGAATCAACCTCTTTGATTGTCTTAGATTATGTTTAAGTGTATTTTATTGATTATGCTATTATAGTTGTCCCATTCTTCCCCTTTGTTCTCTCTGCCAAGCACCCCCATTCCCTCCAGCAATCCCCCCCTTAGTTCACATCCATGGGTTGTATATATGAGTTCTTTGACTTCTCCATTTCCTATACTATTAGCCTCCCCTGTCTATTTTGTGCCTACCAATTATGCTTCTTAATCCCTGCACGTTTTCCACCATTTTACCCCCTCCACTGCTGATAACCCTCCATGTGATCTCCATTTCTTTGATTCTGTTCCTATTCTAGGTGTTTTCTTAGTTTGTTTTTTTAGATTCCATTGTTGATAGTTGTGAGTTTGTTATCATTTTACTGTTCATAGTTTTGATCTTCTTTTTCTTAAAGAAGTCCCTTTAACATTTCATATAATAAGGGCTTGGCGATGATGAACTCCTTTAGCTTTACCTTGTCTGGGAAGCACTTTATCTGCTCTTCCATCCTAAATGATAGCTTTGCTTGATAGGGTAATCTTGGTTGTAGGTTTTTGCTTTTCATGACTTTAAATACTTCTTTCAAGCCCCTTCTTGCCTGCAAAGCTTCTTTTGACAAATCAGCTGATAGTCTTCTGGGAACTCTTTGTAGAAAACTCTCTTCTTTTCTCTTGCTGCTTTTAAGATTCTCTATCTTTAACCTTTGGCATTTTAATTATGATGTGTCTTGCTGTAGCCTTCTTTGGGTCCAACTTGTTTGGGACTTTGAGCTTCTTGGTCTTGTATGTTTATTTCTTTTGCCAAATTGGGGTTTTTCTTTCATTATTTTTTTGAAATAAGTTTTCAATTTCTTGCTCTTCCTCTTCTTCTGGCACCCCTACAATTCAGATGTTGGTATATTTAAATGTGTCCCAGAGGTTCCTAAGCCTCTTCTTGGTTTGTTTTGAATTCTTGTTTCTTCTTTTTGTTCCAGTTGAATGTTTATTTCTTCCTTTTGTTACAAATCATTGATTTGAGTCCCAGTATCCTTCCCTTCACTGTTAGTTTCCTGTATAGTTTTCTGTATTTCACATTGTATAGCCTTCCCTTTGTCCTTTATTTTGTGGCCATACTCAGCCATTTCTGTGAGCATCCTGATCACCAGTGTTTTCAACTCTGCATCTGATAGTTTAGCTATCTCCATGTCAGTTCTTTTTCTGGAGTTTTGGTCTGTTCTTTCATTTGGGCCATATTTCTCTGTCTTCTCAATTTGGCAGCCTCCCTGTGTTTCTGTGTATTAAGTAGAGCTGTTTGACTCCTTGTGTTGGCACATCTATTATGCTGTGTGTGGCAGAGCCTTAGATATTTGCCCGGGTAGTACAAACTGCTTCACTGCTTTGTGGTGTAGTATGTGGGGCTGGGGTCAGAGAGGGAACAATGCTGCTTGTTCGGCTCTCATCCCATTTCCAGTCACTTCCCCTCTCTTTCCATAAGTGACTGGCACCCTTCAAGTTGCTTCCCTGGTGCTGATTCCCAGAGTGGGTGAGTTTGTTTATGTTCAGGACCCTGTGGGACCTTTAAACTGACTTGCCTGAGAGACCAGTACTTTCTTCCACCACCCCAACCACCACTGGTTTTATGGCCAAAGGTTATGGATTGCTTACTTTCCAGTTATCCCTCCTGGTTTTTATCTGCTGCACGTGAATGTGGGACTGCCCGTTCTGCCTGCTGCTGCTGCTGCCGCCTTGCTGCCACTGTCTCACTGCACCATGCTACATCCTCTCCACCCTGGCTCCCCATCTCCACCCTCCTAGCTGTCTGGATGAATGTTTCTTCTTTAAATTCTTGGTGGTAGGACTTCCATACAGTTTGATTTTCTGGCAGTTCTGGTTGGTTTTGTTTTTAGAATGGTTCTTATACTTCTCATGGTTTTGCAAGGAGGCATGAATCTATCTAAACTTCCATCATGGCTATAAGTCTGTCCCAGATTATTTTATGGAGAAAACTTTCAGGTAATATTGCAGGGAAGAGCAACCAAGGCAGAGCTTAGTGTACACTCTGTATTGAGGCAATGGAATTGAGAATCCAAGGAGACAAAGATAGGTACAATTTATAGGACAGAGTAATCAACAGGAAAAAGGTGTATGTAGAGAGAACTCTAGAGATTTAAAGAGTGCTCCCTTTCAGTATTCAGATGAATTCAAATTAGGATTCATATACAAAGAAATTACTCAAGGCTGAGGAAATTAAACATTTGAAGGAATTAAAGTTAACAGTGCCTCACACTCACATAGGGCTAGGAATTGTACCTTTTCCTATTGGCTAGGCTGGAAAACCTCAAGATTTATGAGACATTGGGTGGAGTACACATAAAGACTTCAATTGAGTAGTAGAAATAATAATTCCTAGACTGAACACTGACTGCTGTGATTCTACCTAACAAATCTTAACAACAAGATCCCAAAATATCAAGCTCTTTTCAAGTAACTTAACTGCATCTCAGAACAAAGCTAAAGAAGATTTATAGAAACAGAATTATCAAGCACCAAACAAGGGAACATATTGCAATTCCTGGCATCTAATTAAAAATTACCAGTCAAACAAGGAATATAAAAATTTAATTCAAAATGATAAAATCAATCAAAACTGAAGAATTGACACAGATATTAGAATTACCACACAGTGAATTAAAATAGTTATTATAACTATATTCTTTATGTTAAAAAACATAGATACTTGGCAGATGCAACCATGTACCCAAATTGAACTTCTAGAGATAAAAATTACCATGTCTGTGATTAAAAATATACTGGATGGGATTAGTGGGAGATTAGACATTGTAGAAAAAAATATTGAACACACAGAAATACCAAGTATGCAAAATGAAAGAGCAAGAAAAAAGAATAAAATAAAGAACAGAGTATTAGTGAGCCATAAGACCATATCAGGCAGTCCAATATACACATAATTTGAATCTCTATGTGAGCAGAGAGAAGGGACACTGAAAACATATTTGAAAAAAATAATAATAAAAAAATGTTCCAAATTTGATAAAAACTGCAAGCCCTCAGATCCAAAAAGCTCAATGAACTTCAAGCATAAGGGACATGAAGAAAACTGCACCAACACATGTCAAAACCAAATTACTTAAATCATAGATAAAAAGAGAATCAGACAAAGCAGAGAGAAAAATTGTCACATATGGACAGTGGAACAAAGATAAGGATGGCAGCAGATTTTGCATTGGAAACTGTAAAAGCAATAAGGTAACAGAAAGACGTCTTTAAAGTACCAAACGAAAAAATAACAAAACCTATTTTTCCATACACAATGAAAATACTTTTCAAAAATGAAGATGAAAACTTTTCCAGATATACAAGAGCTTAAAGAATTCATTCCTGGAAGACTCTTACTATAAGAAATGTTACCGAACTAGTATGGCTCAGTGGATTGAGCACCAGCCTGCAAACCAAAAGATCACCAGTTCGATTCCCAGTCAGGGCACATGCCTGGGTTGTGGGCCAGGTCCCCAGTGTGGGGCACATGAGGGGCAACCACACATTGATGTTTCTCTCCATCTCTTTCTCCTTCCCTTACTTTCTCCTTAAAAGTAAATAAATAAAATCTTTAAAAAAGAAAAGAAACATTAAGGCAACAGTACTATATATTACAGTCACCCTTAACAATGGGGTACATTCTGAGAAATGTAGTATCATTAAATAATTTCATTATTTTATAAACACTGTACAGTGCACTTACACTGTAGATGGTATAGCCTACTACACACCTAGACTATGTGGTATAGCCTATTGCTCCTGGGTTACAAACAGCATGTACAACATGTTACTGTACTGGATAGCATTGGCAATTATAACACAATGGTAAATATTTGTGTATCTAAACATATCTAAACTTAGAAAAGGTACAGTAATAATACTCTATAAAAGATAAAAATGGTATACTATATGGGATGCAATACTTACCATGAATGGAGCTTGCAGGACTGGAAGTTGCTCTGGGTGAGTCAGTGAGTGAATGTGAATGCCTAGGATACTACTGTATACTCTGTAAACACTGTCCCACAAGCTCTGTCCTGCTTCCTTCCAACAGGGTCAGAAACAGAGCATCAAAACTGTCAATGCTGCTCCATGAACTCTGTAGGCTGGATGAACATGAACATGATGCTCCATGTGGGCTGAATTAATTAGACATATCAAGGAGAAACTGGCTGGGTGAGGCATAGATCACCACACTAAGAACTGTCTGGAGGGAGTGAAAGGTGGCCTGAGGATCAGCAGGAAGAAGAGATAAGATGGAGAGATAAAGGAACGTAGGGATTGTCATGGCAATGTAGTTTGGGCTATCACATATTGGAGCAGTTGTCACATTAAGGAACTTCGTGCTATTCATAAAATAGAGGGCATTTAACACGGAGAGGGTGTAGACCTGGGACTCAGTAGCTTGACTTGGGAAATATGATTTTGGTTCCATTGACACTACCTGGCACAAAGGACTTTCTCTGGCACTGAATGGATAAAAGAAATGAAACTTATCTATGCTTTACAGCATTAAAACCTGAACATATATTCAAAGTACAGGGACAAGCTGGCTCCACACTAACACAGACCGCTTTTACTAAAGTGTCAGTGGCACTTAATACTTATAAAGGTAGCTCCTGTGGACTTGTGTTCTTCTCCAGAATCTTAGGTCCTCAACAAACAATGTATAGAAATATACACTGAAGACCATCACACTAGATCCAGGAGGGCTGTAGAGGTGGGGATGGGGGGGACAGGCTATGCTGTGCTGAAACAGGTCAACAGCTGACTGATGGGGATGTGATCTATGCACTCACAACTGAGGTGCTGTGTGTGAGAGGGAATCTATTGCTACACCTTGCAGATATTGCTCCCACAAAGAAAAGAAAATGGATCCAAAACTACATATTCTTCCAATTTTACAGGAAATTCAGCTCCATTGTAATCCTATGGGACCTCTGTTGTATATGTGTTCCGTTATTGCCTGAAACATTGTTGTGCAATGCATGGCTGTACTCTATGTTGTACAATATTTACTCAGTAGTATAGACAACCAAGCTCCTCTGTCCAGTCAATGGGATAACCAATGACATTTGTCCAATATTTCAGGTCAATTATTTCATTTTGCAAACAACTTTGTTATTTACACAGGTCGCTCTGATTTTTCAGACTATAATGGCCAAGGGGGTTGGTTACCTCCATTTGAGTTTTTAAAATGTTAATGTAAGGCTCTTCAAGGCAGCATGAGGTATGAAAAGCTTTCCAAGTGCTAGAAATGTAAAACACAGAATGGCATCCACATTCACTTATAATGTCCCTAAATATTCCTGTTTCAGTAAAGGAAAATGGGAAGGTCCTGAAGGGTGTTCTTGCCTCTCAAATTACAAATGGAAAATCTGAGTCTAGTGGCTTTTCACTCACAGTGCAGTTAAGAAGGAGAGGGAGCGGAATCTTGTATAAGAGGATTTTATCATAAATAAAATTAATCAGACAAAATTTTTAAAAGTAAGCAGAACATAAAGAACTTATTATAAGAAAACATCAAAAATGGCTGTAAATATGATCTAGTTTTATTTTTAAATGATTGTAGCAAAGTTATAGAACATATGTACTATTTTTTTTAAGATTTTATTTATTTATTTTCAGAGAGAGGAGAAGGGAGGGAGAAAGAGCAATGTATGGTTGCCTATCACATGGCCCTCATTGGGGACCTGGCCTGCAACCCAGGCATGTGCCCCGACTGGGAATCAAACTGGGACTCTCTGGTTCCCAGCCGGCGCTCAATCCACTGAGCTACACCAGCCGGGCAGAACATATGTACTATTCTTAATGCAGACATAAAGAGCAAGAACCATTAATTTTCCATTAACATGGTTGCTTTTTAGGTGTGTAATTAATAATCTGTTGAAATCTGTATCTCTGTATACTTCAAAAACTGAGAAAATGTCTGGGTTACTCAGGCCTTAAAGTGGTTTATGTGAGCAGTGCAAAAATTAAGGGGAAAATGGTTTTGATTACAATGATATTTTTTAATTTATTCATTGACTTTAGATAGAAGAAAAGGGAGAGAGAGAGAGAGATCAATTTTGTTGTTCTACTTATTTATACACTTATTGGTTGTTTTGTGCGTGCTTTGACCAGTAATCAAACCCACAACCTTAGCATGTTGGGAGGACGCTCCAATGAACTGAACTACCTGGTCAGGGCAGGAGTGATATTAATAATTGCTTCAGTTCTCCATTTCACTCTGTATGTAGACAGCCTAAGACAGTTGTAAAACTGTGTTTCTGTAATGATTAGTGGATTGAAAATATGCATGTGTATACTTTACATTAAAATATAATCTAGACTTCTGGCCAAGATGGAGGCATAGGTAGACACACTGTGCCTCCTTGCACAACCAAAAGAGGGACAACAATTTAAAAACAAAAAACAACCAGAACGGACAGAAAAATAAAACTGTATGGAAGTCCAACAACCAAGGAGTTAAAGAAGACAAGTTCGTCCAGAACGGTAGGTGGGGCGGAGCCAGGCTGAGAGGGCTCACAGCAAGGCAGCTTGTAGAGCGGGGCAGGCAACACTGCAGCTGGCCAGTGAAACCCGCAGCTGGCCCAGTGGGGCCCAGGCTGGTAGATCGGACACTCCTGCAGATAAACCGGGAGAAAAAGCTGGGAAGTGAAACAGGCCGTACAACCCAGAGTCCCATCTCTGGGAAATAAAGCCTCAAACCACCCATTGAAAGCACCTAAGGGGGCTGAAGTGGCAGTAGGAGAAACTCTCAGCCGCACAGGGGAGTTCGTTGGAGAGACCCACAGGGTCCTAGAACGTACACAAGCCCACCCAACCAGGAATCAGCACAGAAGGGCCCAATTTGCTTGTGGGTAGCTGGGGAAGTAACTGAAAGCCATCAGAGAGCGGAGCAAGCACCATTGCTCCCTATCAGACCCCTCCCCGACAGACATCATCACAAGGCAGTGACGTGGGTTACCCCACCCTGGTGAACACCTAAGGCTCCACCCCTTATATGTAACAGGCATGCCGAGAAAAAAAAATGGCCCAAATGAAGGAGCAGATCAAAACTCCAGAAAAAATACAACTAAGTGACGAAGAGATAGCCAACCTATCAGATGCACAGTTCAAAACACTGGTAATCAGGATGCTCACATAATTGGTTGAATTTGGTCACAAATTAGATGAAAAAAAATGAAGACTATGCTAAATGAAATAAGGGGAAATGTACAGGGAACCAATAGTGATGGGAAGGAAACTGGGACTCAGATCAATGGTGTGGACCAGAAGGAAGAAAAAAATATTCAACCAGAAAACAATGAAGAAACAAGAATTTAAAAAAATGAGGAGAGGCTTAGGAACCTCCAGGGCATCTTTAAACGTTCCAACATCTGAATTATAGGGGTGCCAGAAGGAGAAGAGGAAGAGAAACACATTGAAAATTTATTTGAAAAAATAATGAAAGAGAACTTCCCCAATCTGGCAAAGGAAATAGATTTCCAGGAAGTCCAGGAAGCTCAGAGAGTCCCAAAGAAGTTGGACCTAAAGAGGTACACACCAAGACACATCATAATTACATTACCCAAGATTAAAAATAAGGAGAGAACCTTAGAAGCAGCAAGAGAAAAGGGGACAGTTTCCTACAAAGGAATTCCCATAAGACTGTCAGCTGATTTCTCAAAAGAGACCTTGAAGGCAAGAAAGGGCTGAAAAGAAGTATACCAAGGCATGAAAGACAAGGACCTACATCCAAGAATACTCTATCCAGCAAAACTTTCATTTAGAATGGAAGGTCAGATAAAGTGCTTCTCAGATAAGGTCAAGTTCAAGGAGTTCATCATCACCCAGCCTTTATTATATGAAATGTTAAAGGGATTTATATAAGGCATGGAGGGTTATCAACAGGGGAATTGGAGGGGGAGAGAGGGGAAAAAGGTACAGAGAATAAGTAGCATAAGCGGTAGGTAGAAAACAGACAAGGAGAGGTTAAGAATAGTATAGGAAATGTAGAAGCCAAAGAACTTATGCATATGACCCATGGACAAGAACTAAAGGGGGAGTATGTGGGGGGGTGCGGGGTGGAGGGGAATAAAGGAGGGGAATGGGATAACTGTAATAGCATAATCAATTATATATATATAAACCTTAGAAGCAGCAAGAGAAAATGATGTATCAACATTGGTCTCAGTTGCTGATTGATCAAATATTCAAAAGCAGCAGAAGCTACATCAGCTTTGGTAATGAAAAATCATGCTATTGGACCCATGCTATAGCCTGTCTCTGCCATCATGGCAACTCTGTCCATGTGCCCATCATTGTCATTTCTAGGGTGGCCAATGACAAAAGCTGGCTTATGTCCACTGGTCTAGTTATTGTATCTACTTGGTCATTCAGTAGATACAATATTTTTAATCTTGGGTAATGTAATTATGATGTGCCTTGATGTGTTCCTCTTTGTGTCCAACTTCTTTGGGACCCTCTGAACTTCCTGGACTTCCTGGAAGTCTATTTCCTTTGCCAGATTGGGGAAGTTCTCCTTCATTATTTGTTCAAATAAGTTTTCAATTGTTTGCTCTTCCTCTTCTTCTTGTCCCCTATAATTCGGATGTTGGAATGTTTAAAGATGTCCCAGAAGTTCCTCTTCCATGGAGATGCTTTCAGTTGGGTTGTAATATATGATATAAAACTCTTCACATTCATTATATATATATATATATATATATATATATATATATATATATATATATATAATCTTAGTTTACATTAAAGTATTATTAAAAATTACAACTCTGATGAGGAAACATACATATAATTTCTTCTCATTATATTTATAATGAGTAATTAAGGCAATTGAAAGATCTATGCTAAGTTGGAGACACTCTCTAGGCTGCTTCATAATATCAGAAATTGTTTTGGAAATAGAGTAAAATGGACATCAAACAGGTCCCTAGACCTGTCCCTAGACTGGTCTATATTCTGTCCCTAGAAAATAGTAAAATATTCCAGTTTAACTTATGCAACAAGGTATCAAACCTCTCTAAATTTAATGTTCTTGCTTTGTGTACATAGGGATGAAGTTGTGGGAAATGTAGAAGATTAAATGAGTTAATATGTGAAAAACCTGGCATATATTAGTGTTCAGTAAATGATACTGCTTTTACCTATTGCTATTGTAGGGATGATGAAAGAATATAGTAATTGGAAAGGAGAAAGTAAAACTGTTACTGTTTGCAGATGATATGATAGTGTACATAGAACACCCTATAGACTCCACCAAAAACTTCTCTACCTAATAAGCAAATTTAGCAAAACAGCAGGGTTCAGAGTCAATACTCAGAAATTAAAGGCATTTTTATACACCAACAACAAAAGATCAGAATCAGAAATCAGGAAAAAAATACCATTTGCTGTAGCAACAAGAAAAATAAAGTACCTAGGAATAAATCTCATCAAGGAAGTGAAAGACCTGTACTCAGAAAACTACACAACACTGAAGAAATAAATCAAGGAAGACACAAACAAATAGAAGCATATACCATGTTCATGGATTGGAGGAATTAACATTATCAAAAGGTCCATACTACCCAAAGCAATTTATAGATTCAGTGCAATCCCTATTAAAGTACCAATGACATACTTCACAGATATAGAAGAAACATTTCAGAAATTTATATGGAAAAATCAACGACCCTGAATAGCTGCAGCAATTTTGAGAAAGAAGGAAAAAGTAGGAGGGATCAAATCAACCTGGTACTGGCATAAGAACAGATACATAAATCAATGGAACAGAATAGGGAATCCAGAAACAAACCTAAGTCTCTATAGTAAATTAATATTTGACAAAGTGGCAGAAGCATAAAATAGAGTAAAAATAGCCTCTTCAACAAATGGTGTTGGGAGACCTGGATAGCTATATGCAAAAAAAAAAAAAAGAAGAAAAAAAAAGAAACTTGATCACCAACTTACACCATACATAAAAGCAAATCTGGGTGGATAAAAGAATTAAATATATGTTCTGACACCATAAAAGTCCTAGAGGAAAACTCAGGCAGGAAAATCTCAGACATTCCATGCAACAATATTTTTACCTATATGTGCCCTAGAGCAAGGAACATAATGGAAAGAATAAACAAATAGGACTTCATCAAAATAAAAAGCTTCTCCATGGCTAAAGAAAACATTAGCAAAATTAAAAGTGAACCAACTGTATGGGAAAACATATTTGCCAAGGATACCTTGGACAAGGGTTTGATCTGTAAAATATATGAAGAACTCACAGGACTCCATTTCAGGAAACAAACCACCCAATTAAAAAAATGGGGAAAGGACCTGAACAAACACTTCTCCAAGGAGGACATACAGAGGGCCCAGAAACATATGAAAGAATTCTCAGCATCACTAGCCATCAGAGAGGTGCAAATTAAAACCACAATGAGATACCACCTCACACTGGTCAGAATGACCATCATAAACAAATAAACAAACAAGTGTTGGAGAGGTAGTGGAGAAAAGAGAACCCTAGTGTAATGTTGTTGGTGGGAATGCAGACTGGTGAAGCCACTGTGGAAAACAGTATGGAATTTCCTCAGAAAAGCTAAAAATGGAACTGCCTTTTGACCCAGCAATACCACTGCTGGGATTATATACTAAGAATACTGAAACACTAATTCAAAAGAACCTATGCACCCCAAAGTTCATAGCAGCACAAGTTACAATAGGCAAGTGCTTGAAGCAGCCCAGGCGACCATCAGTAAATGAGTGGATCAAAAAACTGTGGTATATTTACACAATGGAATGATATACAGCAGAAGGAAAAAAGGATCTCCTACCCTTTGTGACAGCATGGATGGAACTGGAGAGCATTATCCTAAGTGAAACAAGCCAGGTGGTGAAAGACTAATAAAGTATCATCTCACGTTTAAGTGGAACCTAATCAACAAAAAAATAAGCAATCAAAATAGAGCCAGAGACATTGAAATTAAGAACAAATGTACAGTAATCAGAGGGGAGATGGGAGGGGATAATGCGGGGGAAGAGTGAAGTGTTTTCAGAAACAGCTATAAAGAACACATGGGCAAAACCAACGGGGGATGGAATCAGGGGAGGGAGGCGTGGATGGCTGGGGTGGAGGGGAGGGGTGAGGGGAAAAGGCAGACAACTGTACTTGAAGAACAATAAAATTTAAAAAATGGAAAAGAAAACAAAACACAATCTCAAAAATTAAAAACAAGCAAGCAAAATACAACCAGAGACATTGAAATAAAGAACAAACTGACAGTAACCAAAGAGGAGGAGGAGAGGGATAATGGGGGATAATAGGGAAAGGGCCACAAAGGAACATGTATAAAGGACACATGGACAAAACCAAAGGGTTAGGTTTGAGGGTGGGAGGTGGGGATGGGTGGGGCAGTGGAGTGTGGTGGGGTGAAAATGGAGACAACTGTACTTGAACAACAACAAAAATAGAACATAATAAGTTTTAGAAATATGTTTGTATTTGGTCCTAAATACTTTCATTCCTATGTGTGTTGAAATGGTAAATGGTGATTAGATCATAGTTGTCCAACCATGAAGATTTCTCCTAGAAACTGTGTCACTTACCCTCTGCTCTGTAGCAGAGCACACAGTTTAAAAGGTAATTGATTTTCTGTGTAAAAAATGCAGATGCATTTCCTGCTATATCCAGCCCTTGTTAATCCTTCTATGCTGGCATATATATTTGGTAGTTTCCTTGCTTTCTTCCAAAGTCTGTATACTTTTCAGTTCTCTCCTATTTAAATACCTGGCTTCTTCTGTATATGGAATGTCAGGCCACAGAAAATGGAAATGCCTTTGTATGCTTAAGTGGGCTCAGGAAAACCACTTATTTATGGTAGCTCTCCTATAACATTTACTTTTACTTCTGTTATAGCTTTCATGGTAGCATGTGTACATATCTGAATTCTCCACTAGAGTTCAAATTCTTTGGAGCCAATATTGGTGTCTTCTTTGGTCTCGTGAACTTCAGAGCTTAGTACAGTACTTGACACAGTAGATACTCAACAAATGTTTGTTGATTCACTAATTTACAAAGACTCTTCTATTTAAGAGATATCATTATATGTTTTAATCTGTCAAATTAATAAACTTTAAGAAGAATGGTAATACTGATTACTGGTAAGACACCAGAGAAACTGGGTGGCTGTAATATTATTGTCATATTACATGACAATAATATTTTTAATGGGGAGCGGGATTGGGGTGTGTGAGTTGCCAAAGCAGACGCGCGCATCTGTTGGAAGAGCCTTGGTCCCCAGCAGTCCGGAAGTCAGTGTGTACCTGGGGACTGATCTGCAGAGGCTGGGGATCCCAGCGGGAGGAATTGGAGTCTGAATTGAAAGGCGAACCCAACCCCAGAGCTCCTGGATTGGGCGCGCACCCGGTGGAGCTAATCCGGGGCGGTTGGCATAAGTGCCCGAACGGGCGCCCAGGCCTGCGCCTTGCAAGCCCCGATTCCAGAGACAAAAGCGATTGGCGAATGCAGGGGCGCGGAGCTCACACCTGGAGGGTCTGAGACACAACCCAGACCTGCGGTGCTGAGTCCCTCCATGCGGGAGAAACAGAGGAGCTACATTGAAACCCACTGACGGGAGACACAGACCTCATAAACTCTGACTCAGGGTGGAAGTTAGGCAGCCCAGAGGAGGTGCTGCAAACTCCCGGCAACTAGGCTGGAGGCGGGACGTCAGCTGAGAGTGCAGCTCACAAAGACAGCAGAAGTCTGATACCTTCCCAGCCTGACGCTGTTGAAGGTAGCCAACAAAAGTCTTTTTTTTTTATTTTTTATTTTTTTTATTTCTCTCGTTTTCTCTTTGTTTCTTTGGTTGTTTTTCCCCACCCTCTTTCCTATCTTTCCCTCTATATTTTTTTAACTCGTTCTACCTTCCCTTCATTTGGTATTCCTAGTTTTCTCTTCCCTTTATTTCTTATTTTTTATTACTTTTTTTATTTTAGGTTATTTTCAAATTATTTTTTTCTTTATCTTTTTTTTCCTTTTCTTTTGCTTTCTTTTCCTTCGTTATCTCCCTTCCCCTCGCTTCTTTATCAACAGGTGAGACATTAAAACCTGGAATTGTGAAGAGAATAGAGTGGGACCGAGACAAGAGTCAGACCAAAAAACAGAGTGTGACACAAAATTAACTTCGCTGCTTCAGAGAACTTCACAGATCAGTTTAAGAACCAGAGGTTAGCAAGAAGAACCCCACAAACAATGGGAAGACAAAGAAACAATCCCCAAATGAAAGGAAAGGAGGAAGCCCCAGAAAGAATGATAAATGAAACAGAGGCAAGCCAACTATCAGATATTGAGTTCAAAGCATATGTTATCAGGCAGCTCAAGAAACTCGAGAAGCTTGATGAACTCACAGAAAACTACCAGAAACTACAGGGAAACTACAAT
>PVJI01015674.1:0-40467 GCA_004026765.1 Micronycteris hirsuta
AACCTCCTTTTTTTCCCTATTGGTTCCCTGTAAATCTTCCTCCATTATCCTTATCGTATTCTTCATCTGTTCAACTATTTGTGTCCACCTATTTTCCAGTTTTGTTAACAATTTGATTACAAGCATTTTAAATTGCGCATCTGATAGGTTGACTATGTCGTCATCCGTTAGTTGTAATTTGTTCTGATCTTTCATTTTGACCATTTTCATTCTTTTTATCTCGGTGCACTTGTCAGCTGGCAGATGCCGGCAACCTGGGTCTCTTTTTGGATGACGTTGCCTCTGGGGGTGGGGTCTGGGAGGAAGCAATGGCGGCCTCCGATCACCGTGGGCTTCCGTCACTCCTCCGCTCCCCAGCTCCCCACCACCTTTTCTGCCAGACTGGGTTCTGCTGGCTCAGCCCTGGCCTCTCTCAGGCAGCGTCGCCGGCTTGCGGGATTCACCCGTTGTTTGGAGCCACGCCCTGTTCAGGCACTGGCGGCGTGAGTCCCTCCATGAGCGCTGCCTCTCACTGAGCTCCTCCGCTTGGTTCTGCCCCACTTACCGGCCTGGATGTTCGTCTTCTCCTACCTCCTGGGTGTCGGACTTCCCTTCAGTTCGATTCTGTCCATTCTGGTTGTTTAATTTTTCGCTACTGCGTTCGTTGTTTAGACACTCTGGATGTGCGGGCAGCGAGTGCGACCACCTACGCTGCCATCTTGGCGGAAGTCCTCTATAGTCTTTATGAGACATTACTTTTTTACTATGGTTAATTTTTAATATTAATAACTAAATTTGAGTGTTTGCTATGTACTAGAAATAGTTCTATGTGCACTGTATGCATTATCTAATTTAATCTTAACAACTCCAAGGGGTAAATACTGTCATTCCATTTTTATCCTGACTTTACAGATGCAGAAACTGTGACTGAGATTGACTTGTGTGCCTTACTGCCTGTACCAGATTTCCAAGGGCTCCATCTGAGAACTGCTGACCTGGTTCAAGCTCCTCCCCTTACGAATCCCATTCACCCAAGCTTCATCACTTCCAGTCAATGACTACATTACTTTGCCAAGTAGTGGCCACAAACACACAGACCCCAAATCATGAGGTCAGTTAGTCATTCAACAAATATTATTTTGTATTCCCACATGATGAGACTATGGAGATGGAACTAACACAGGCTCTGCCCTCAGGAAGCTTTCCAATCTGATAGAGTAGATTAGAAAAATGAACAGAAATAAGACAGAAAACCAGGAGCAGGCATTGATCCCACTGGTCTGCCAGGTGGCAGCAGAGGGTCTGGGCTGAGACGGGCCCTTCAGCTCCCCTCCCTCAGGCTTCCAGCTGGACTCATGGGCCCCTGGCCCTTACTATGGCTCACATCTTAGAACTGTGCCCTCCTGTGGCCCAGGACTTTGTGACCAGTCTCATTCCACCTGCACACAGGTCATTAGCATCATGAGCAACACAATGCCAAAAATTCACTTTTTGCAGCTCAGTGGGAAAAAAGAAAGAAAACAAGGTAGCTAGGAGAACTATAGAGGCCTGAAGAACAACTGCTTGGAACTCATAAAGAATCGCTGGAGAGAGAAATAAGAAAGAATTAACCCGGATGATCAGAAATTGAGCAATAAGGAAGTGGAGGAGACTATGGTCCAAATGATACAAGTCTCTCCAGCATGAGAACTGCACAACTCCTGGCTCGAGACACCACCAGACCCTCGGGTCTCTCAAAGGAACACCAGAAATTATGAAGTTCCTCAACAGTTTTTTTTTTTGTTTGTTTTGTTTTTGTTTGTTTTGTTTTGTTTTTTAAGATTTTATTTTTTTTTTTATTTTTAGAGAGAGGGGAAGGGAGG
Source organism: Micronycteris hirsuta (assembly GCA_004026765.1). Classification (NCBI taxonomy): domain Eukaryota; kingdom Metazoa; phylum Chordata; class Mammalia; order Chiroptera; family Phyllostomidae; genus Micronycteris; species Micronycteris hirsuta. The sequence continues at coordinate 1,842 of PVJI01015674.1, forward strand.
GAGACAGAGAGGGAGAGAAACAGCAATGTATGGTTGCCTCTCACATGGCCCTCACAGGGACCTGGTCTGCAACCTAGGCATGTGCCCTGACTGGGAATCGAACCAGGACAGTCTGGTTCCCAGCCCGTGCTCAATCCACTGAGCTACATCAGCCAGGGCACAGTTTTTTTTTAATTTGTTTGGTTGTTTATATTTTTTAGAGAAAGGGAAAGACAGGGATAAAGAGAAGGAGAGAAACATCAATGTGAGAGAGAAGCATGGATGGATTGCATCCTACACGCCCCCAACTGGGAACCTGGGCTGCAATCCAGGCTTGTGCCCCGACTGGGAATCCAACCAGTGACCTTTGGTCCATGAGCCGGCGCTCAACCCCCTGAACCACACCAGGCAGAGCGAAATTCCTTAACAGTTGGTGCAGAGGTTCTTTAGCCTTCAGTCTGTCCTGGGCTTGGTTGCATTTGGGGTGTAGCACTCCAGTGATAAGTCTGCCTCCCTAGACAGTGTGTATTTGGCTTCTGCACTTACTCTGGTTGTGGGAATCTTTGTTTATTACTAAGAGGTGAGAAGCACCAACATCATGGCCAGATTCAGTAAATAATTACTCTCCAAACTCTTGTCATCTGAGATGCAAAAGAGATTACAATGCCTGTAGAGCAGTTGAAGACCAGGAACATAGTGGTAATTTAAAAGAGAAGACCAAATCTGCTGGGTATCATGTGGCTGGCTTCTCGGGGAGGGAGGGGAGATCATTTATCTCTCACTGGGAAGTCTAAGTCCCAGTCCTGCTCCTATGATTTTACTCATGGCGACCCCCTTGAAACAAAGAACACTGGCTTCCCTCCTACAACCTATTTAAAAATCACAGTGACTAGCATGGCTACCAACACAAGCAATGACACCACCGTTGGTCAGATGGCCTCCCTGATTTTGGAACTAGAAAATGAAAAGACACCCACGCCATTGAGACTGAGCACTTTGTTTGTATTGTGGTAGGAGTGGCTGCTTCACCAGCCTTCTTTTTTCATTATCACAGTCTCCATGAAGTATATCCTGGACTCTACCATCTCCCTCAATGGCATCACTGTGTCCCACGTACCTGAGGGCCTCCAGGTCATTGTCACTCTTGCTTTGTTAATGACAGAAAAATGGATGGCCAAGAACAACAGCCTGGTGAAGAACCTGGAATAATGGAGACCCTCATTCAGTCCACGTGACAAGACTGACACCTGGACTACAACAGGACCCTCTGTGGCTTGACAATCAGACACACGTGGCTGAAATACACATGAAGAACAGACAAACCAACAACTCTCAGCCTGCAGCTCTAGAGTCTGGGCACCCTTATTTAAGATACTAACATTGCATAACCAAGCTGAGTTCAAACAAGTGTTCCCATCATCGAGAAAGCTGTGGCTGGAGATGCTGTAGGAAATGCCCTCGGAAATTCTCAGGAGCTCATTTTGGATGATGTGATAAATATTACAAAATGAAACTGCAAAATGCTTGAAATCCCTTTTGATTCTACAAACAACTTTCAGCTCCCCGTACCTGAAATGGATGACCCCAACGACAAATGCTTCCTCGTGACGACGAGAGGGCCCATGAGAAGACATTAGAGAAGTGTGGCACCATCATTGTCCGTGTCCTAGAGCAAGGGTCTGGACGAGGGAACAGCTGAGACCTTCCACACCGTCTGCGTGGAGCTAGGTGGCTTGCCAGAGCTGCAGTCTGGGCTTCTGTCACTCTACTTGCCAGCAATTGAGTTTCCAAAAACCTCCTCATTGGACAGGTACCACGACCTTTCTCACCTCCAACTTGTTTTGTGAGCTCTCGTCAGTGATCCATCCCCTTCCGTCTGTGGTGCCAGAGCACTGGGATCAACATTGTTACGTTTACAGGTGTTCATCCCTTCACAGCCAAAGCCATTGCCAAGAGTACAGGTATTTCAGCCAACAGCGAGGCAGTAGAAGACACATAAAAATGTCTCAACATTACTGTGGACGAAGTTCACAAATGAACTGCTAAAGCCACCATGGTGACCAGTATGGAGCTGAAGGACACAAGTCAGGAGCATCTGAATGATACCAACCACTCAGAAGCCCTTCTCGCTCAGACATCTCCCCAGCAGACGCCAATCACTGTGGCAGGGTTGCAGCGGCAGGATGCAGGTGTTGCTGGGACAGAGCATGGAGTGAAGTTCTCTAGCTCTAAAGAGGGCACATAGGGCGATTGCCAGAGCAGCTTCTGATGCAGCCAGAAATGCAAGATACACAATCTTAAAGACAACGACATCTTTGCATCCATGGTCACAGGGTAGGGGCAAGCCACCTAACCACTGACTACCTAAAGAAGATTATTGCTTACATTCTGACCTAGAACATTTGCCCCTTTTTGACCTACGTCGTTGTTGTGCTCACGCTACCAAGTATCTTGTTCATCAACTTGGGCACAGATATAATTTCCTCATCGTTTTATTACATGAGGAAGCTGAAAGTGACATTATACATCTGACGCTTCACCAGAAGAAGCTGGACAGATTAGTGAACAAGCCACTGGCCACATCCTCCCGCCTGCAGCCCTGGGAGCTCTCACTGTTTCTGTTTCACTGTGTATGGCCAGAGGGGACTTAGACCCAGCACTCCAATTAACCCTTTAGGGAAATGGGACAAGGACAGCGTGAATGACTAGGAAGACGGCTATGGACAAGAATGGACAACGCAGGAGAAGAAATGCCTGGAGTGAAGAAGCTATGCGTTCACTCTGATTGGCATTCTGAACCAGCAAACAGCATATCTGATCACAGGACAGACCGGGAGCAAGTTCATCTTCCAGCAAGATCTTTTCTGAAACAAAGCCATCTGGGTAGGGGCTGCATCACAGCTTCTCCTAACATTAATTCTATTCTATGGCTTTGAAAGTGTCACAGACCTGAATTGTACCACATTCCTGGCTCAGGATTGGTTTGTGGATATGCCACATGCCATTCTTCTTTGGGTATATAAACACGTGTGAAAACTTTTCATCAGACTTTCCCGTGGACGCTGTTGACATAATATAGTGCTAAAACCATCTCTCTCTCGAGTCTCCCAACTTCACACTCGTGATGATCTTCAGGTCTCTTGAGCAAAAATGACATCATCAAAATTAATACATGAGAAAGACAAAAACCCTATAAAAGGCATTCAATTGAGGTTTTATACTTTATAACTGAAATTAACTGGTTATAATTTTTATGTCTATCTCCATCTCCTGTTTTAAAATATATTAATTCCAAGGTGATGGTGTAGGGAAAAAAAGACAATTGTATTTACATAGGTTTCCGTGGCATTAAATAGTCTTGTGTAACCCAAATATCTGCTGGGTCTTCCTGCTCTTAAGTTGTAAGTAGCGTTCTCCAAACCTCTGTCCCATATCTTATTAAAGATCCAGTCCCCCCCGCCCCCAAGATTTCTGTGTACTCCTGGGGAAATGGGTCACTTTGCTCAAAAGTTCAGCTCAAGGTTTGCAGGAAATCGAGGTGGGGGCAGGCTTACATCATTAGAACACGAACATCCACCATTTGACTCTCAGACATTGCCGTGGCATGCTTTCTCTGTTCACATCACCCCTCACCCCAACCTCTCACCCTCTCGCTAGTCCATTTTTCATTACCTCCTCCCATCTCACTTCTCCTCCCTCCCAGACTACTTCACTCCTACCACTGGAACACCAATTTGGCTTCTTCAAATCCTGCTCCAAAACTGAGCTCCAAGTCCACTTTGCATATCCTAACTCAAGGTGCCCCACTGAACAAAGGACTCTTTCATTCACCAGGAAACCATTGTGGTTTGAAATAATAATATCTATTTCTTGTAAAACATTTGCAAAGCATTTTCCAGATGGACATTATGCCAATCATACTTCATGCTTTTTACTGGGATTTGTTCAAGTGTGGAACACACATGTAAGTTGACAGGCCCAAAGAGACCTTGTTTTAAAGTAAAAGATACTTTAAACAATGAAAATACTAAGCTGGAAAACGTTAAGTGACATAAGAAAGGTCCAGGGATATCTGTAAGTGACTTCTGACATTACTTCTCAGTTCTAATTTTTGATGATTCTGGATCATGTACCATGATGCCCAGTTAGGGGCAGAGAGAAGGCCCAGAGGAGCAGGTGCATCCAGGTCAGACTTGGAGAAGAGACAGTGTCGAGATAAGGGAAACATTGTTTAAAGAAAAGTTTAACTTATTCCATTTTGCTTTGAACAAATAAGAAGACTTTATAAGAAATCAATAATGGCACTTTGAAGTTTCTGGGACATTCTCAACGATCTTTACCCTTCATTACTTGAAAAATTAGAACTCGCTGCTGGCTTTCCATCCCTCCTGTCTTTGAACAACACTGATTGAGGGCCCGCTGGGTTTCAGGCACTGTGCTAGGCACTGGAAATGCAAGGATGCAGCTCCAGAGAAACGGGTTCAAGTCCAATGGGAGAAAGAAATAAAGAAGCAAAAGAGCAGGTGCAGATCTTCAGTTCCTGCATCCTCACCAGTCTCTGGCTTCGACCATCCGAGCTTAGGCACCATTATCAGCCCCTCTTCTACCATACTCTCTGCTAAATTTATTCCCACAAGCCGTTTGGTGACTTTAATAACTCATATGAAGCCTTTCGGGAGTCAGGATCATCCCCAAAGTCTCTTCCATCTCCTCCTGCTGCCCCTCACTTCATTCTTTTTTTTTTGTACTTATTTCCTTCCAGGAACAACACAAATTCACCTCCTGTCCAGCACGTAGCAGTTCCAAAGGCATATTTGTTACTTGAGCATCCCCTTGGGGGTCACTCCCCACCCATAGTGACTCAAAATGTTTCTTTCAAACAAATACAGGGCCTTCCCCCTAAAAAAGAGGTCTGGAGAGGAAGGGAGGGGGTCTCCATCTGCGCTCAGACGACAGTGGGTCTTGTCCAGTGCACAACAGAAGAGGCAGCCTGTGTGGTAGGGACTAAAGGGAATTCTGGGTCATAAAATGTACTTTCAGTTCTCAGTGGGACAATTCCAGAAATGGAGGGAGTTGGTCCACAGCCTCGCCAGTGTTTGGGTTATGTTTCAGCCTTGATTGAGCGCCAGAATTTCACATAGTGCCAACTCCCATGTGCTTTGGGGAGGGATGGGTACATCATGCTTCCCTGTTTTCATTTTTGGGTCTCTTCCCTGTGCGTCTGGGGTGTTTCTTCCATTAAAACCAGGACTTTTCCTCTCTCTGGGCATCTACACAGAACCCAAGCTGATACTCCTGGGGGAAGGCCAAATCCACCTTGGGGGTGAAAAATAGAAATAATTTATTCAAAAAGACAGCAATAGCTCTATGGAGAACTTTGGTGGGCTATATCATTTCACCCCAGATTCCCTGATAGGAAGAGGTTATTTTGCTCAAATGACATGGCAAGAACAGGTTGTTTCTCTAGACGTTTCTGCGTAGAAAGAAAAAGCAGGTCCACAGCACGAGGTGGGTCCAGGGTCATCCCTGTTCTGGGACAGCAATGTAGTGTGAGAGTCTCTGCTTGTTCCCTTCTGAGTCACCTCACCCTCTATTTTTTCTATGTCGTTTTTACATGCAGGGCCCACATCTCAATTCAGGCCTCCAGATGCAGTCTCCCCAGCAGACATGGCATTCTTGCAAAGACAGCGTGGATAAAAGTTTCCAGAAAGACATTATCGTCTGCCTCAAATAGCTGAGGTTCTGTCACATTAGAAGAGGCATTGGATTTACTCAGTTCAGTGGCAGAGGAGAGGAATGGGTACAACAGAAGCTGCTAGAAGGCCAACATATCCTCATTATGTAAGAGAGATACTACAAATACTACAGTTGAAGTATTTTCAACATCTGAGATTGGGGACTCCCCCAGCTTCCTTACTTACAGCGCTGATTTGCACAGTGTGTTAGAACGTCCTGGGGAAAGAACTTGAATTGTGATCAAACCTGGGCTTCAGACATAGAAACAGGCATGTTGAATTTAGGATGTGCAGGTAGACTGTGATAAGAGAAGCTAAATTTCAAAGGGAAAAGAAGCAAAGGAGAATCTGCAATGGAGGCAGAAAGACATTGAAATGCTGGACATAGCCCTGAGGTCTGGGAGTCTCGAGGGTGAGAGCGGAGGTTCTGGGAATGTAGTAAGGGGTGGTCCTGATCTAATCTAGTCCAGTCCCAGGCACCCTAGTGGCATGTGCACAGAGAGGAAAGAGCCTGTGTAAACATTAAAAGAGCCATGATATCTAAGGACCCAAGCAAGTCTTTGGAGAGAACCACAAAAATAGTAGCTCACCAAGAAAAGGAAACCATTTATTTCTGTCTTGTCAGGAAAATATTACTGTCAAGTAGCTTGGAGCAGCAGGGAGCACATCCATGGTCTGAGGTAACAAGGCCTTAGCACAGGCTACAGACCAAGCGCAGCTTCAGAGACCGGGCCTGGGACAGAGCTGGAGGAACATCAGAATTACTGGCGCAGAGAGAGTGGCGGCCAGCCGCTGGAAGTGGCCGAACAGCTTCAGATGCCTGCAGGAAGGGGCCGCTGCAGATAGTGCTTTACCATGAGGACAAAAATTTTACAGCTACACACACAGTGGCCATCCAACTATTAAATTTTTTGTCTTCATCTTTTTTTTCTGAAGTCAGATTTATTGATGTATAATTTGCTTACAGTAAAATTTACTTTTTATGTATACAATTGAATAAATTTAAGCACATATAGTTGTATAATTGTAAAGTCACTACCACAATCATGATACAGAAGATTTCCATCATCCCAAAACATTTCATCATACTCCCTTGTAGTCAATACTTCCCTTCGTCTTTATCCCGGCACCCAACAATCTGTTTTGTCATTGTGTGTGTTTGTGTTCTAGTTGTTGCCTCTTCCAGAATGTCATGCACCAAATAAATAAAACCGTAACAGAAGTAGCCTTAGATAAGACATTTGAGGTTTATCCATGATGTTGCATTTATCGGTCATATGTTCTTTTTTCTTGCTGTGCTACTGGTGTTCCAGGTGCGTGTACCCTACAGTTTGCTTATCCGTCCACCAGTGGACTGTTGGTGATGTTTGGATTTTTCTAGTTTTGGATCATTATGAATGAAGCATTTGCACACAGCTTTAGTGTGGATATTTGTTGTCGTTGGGCAAATAGCCAGGAGGGGGTTGCTGTGCTGTATGATAAGCATATATTTAACTTTATAAGAAATGACCAATTTTCCACATTGGCTGGACCCTTCGGCATTCATTCCCACTGTGTCTGACTCTTATGGTGACCTCATTAGCACTCACGGGATCTCAGGCTGAGAATGTGGACATCCTACTTCTATTGCTCCAACATTCAGGAAATCAGATATATCCAGAAGCAGAATTTGCAGCCCCTGGAAATGTGAGATTTCTGTCCCTGTGGGTATCCAGGCTGGGTAACTACTTGTCAGGGATGAGGCAGAGGGCTAGACAATATCACCTTCCAACTCTGGATTCTGTGATTCTGTGAAATGAATGTCACCCTGGCAGCATTCTAAGACACCCCCCACCCACATCTTTTACCGTCTGGCTCACTACACAAACATTCATCCTGATGTTTGACATCTTTATCAGTCTGACTGATGTGTTTCCCTGAGTCGGTATTTTTCATGCAATCAATTGGATCTCTTGGCAGTTTTTGCAAAGAGGTAATAAATTAATGGACCACCCACACACTGTTTCAGGTTCATGTGTTGACCTGTCTGGGACTATAGATACTTCACTCACCCTCTCCAATGCTTTAGCCTTCCCACTGGGAACCCTGCAGAGCATCCCAAGAATAGGAATGGCTAACAATGATATTGGTATTGGTATTTACAACCAGAAAGACCACTTTTACTTTGTCCCCTTGGCCATGAATTCCAGAGTCTGACAGGCCTGAATTTGGATTCCGACTCTGTTACCAGCTGTGTGATCCTGAACAAGTCACTTAACCTCTCTGAATCTTGGTAAAATGGACATTCTCTGCAGAGGATTAGTTAATATAGATAATACACCTTGCATAGTGCCTGGTAGAGTCCATCCTCTGGGGAGCATTAGTTTTGCTCTGACTGTCCCTGAATCTACTCTCTCAATCACCACTACTTCAGATATCCATGGCCGTCTCAGGCTAGTACAATGTGAAGTCTGGGGCTGGGAAAAGGCACTAGGCACTGAGCAGAATGCAGAAAAGGTGTGAGAAAAGTGGCAGCATGGACAGATGAGGGGGCTAAATGGGAGTTGGGGGCTGTGGTGACGCAGGAGAAGTGACCCATCAGCAAGCGTTGAGGACTTTATCCCTTTGCAGTGAAGCTGGCCCAAGTCTGGGTTTGGAACTCCTGGCTCAGGACATCTTTCTGACGAACGTCCTCACATTCTATGTCTTCTGAGGTTTCTTGACTCCTCCCCGCCACTTTAGGCCTATGGAAGGAGATGTCCCCCAAATTTTGGGGGGACACAAGGACCCCTGGTTTTGAAGGAAAAGGGCAACAGAGCAGCTGTGAAATGCTTTCTCTTACAACCAAAATAGTGTGGGTAGATCTGTCTAGGCCTTGTCGATCAGCCTTTGTATGAGAAATCAGAAACATTTAATACCTGTGAATTTTGTTTTTAAAAAGGTTTCCCTAGACCAGGCCTTTGTACCTCCAAGAACACAGGAACGACAAAGTGAATGTGGCCCTCGCCTTCCAGGAGAAATGCCTGTAAACAGTTCTCTGAACCGACACAGCTCATTTCTCATCTCCCATCTCCACCCTTCATTCCTCCCTGGTCATCCCTCATCCCAAGCCCCCTCACACATCCTGGGTTTGGGAGACAAATTCATTCATTTCCTCTCCCAGCCATGTAGGAGACCAGACAGGGGGTTCCAGCCAAGAACTGCGTGGTGAAGGAGCCAAGAGATGGATGCGCCGGTCTTGACCTATCCTAGATCTGGAGGAGGAAGGGACAATGAGAGTCTGCGCAGAACCCCACGGAGGAGAGAACACTTGACTTGGAGAGAGAACCTGCCCCCTGGGTCCCAGCATTTCTGCGTCAGGGAAATTCATGCAAGTGACAACTTCCCCCACACATGGTGTTCAGACTCTTCATCTATAACATGAGGATAATATCACCTCCTTCACAAGATTATACTGGGAATTATACACATAAAGCATCTGGCACATAGTAAGCACTTAATAAACCATAGCTACTTTTGTTGTCATTACCTTTCTTCTTGTAATAAGGATTGAAGAAGACAACCCAGTTGAAATTCTAGTCCCAGTTTTACCAGACGCTCAGATGTAGGACTGAGAAGATGGGGTTAAAGCACAGGCTTTCCCATTTCAATTACTTATGGCCTGAATAGAGGCCTAAACAGATTCTTTGCTTATCATCAACTACGTCCTTGGACGGCGACCTCAGAGTGATGGATGAGCTAGAACCGCAATTGTTTAAATGTCACTTTTCAGCTACTGAACTTTAGAAATCTCTTATTAAAGGGGAAGTTAATTCAAGTGGTTGATTTTTCATAATCATTATTAATTTCGGGTCATAGATATCATTTCTCTGGGTTCTCCAAATGTTCCCTCATCCTCCCACACCCACCACAAATCATGGAAAATCAGGAGCTGGCCTTGGACACCGTGTTCTGCCTCCGCTTGCAGCTTGCAAGCAGTACCTGTTTGTGGGACAAACAGAGGAGTCTGGTTTCCAAGGCTGTCAACCTGGAAACCAATCCACTTACTAAAAAGACTGGAAACAGCGTCTCAACAACTTGCAGCTAAGCATGAAGGCCTCAGCCTCCAGAGTAGCTCTCACATTACAAAACCTGGCAGAAACTAGTTGCATGGGGGCTTTGGGGAGACAAGGCCCAGGTCACTTTGTTCCTGCTGCGGGGATCTGAATGGGAGTCGGCTGTGTCCAGAATTCAGCCTCGGATACCACCTCAGCTAGCAAACTGCCCGGCAGAATGGGCTGCTTCTCCCAAATCAACCACCTTTCTCTTCCCTAACGCTCCACCCCATCTCTATTTCCAATCACCACTTTAGAAATAAAATTCGGCCGTCTGTCAGATCACTGGGAGCTGGCCCAGTTGGAATAGCATGTTCTGAGGGGAAAAATGAAGAAAAAGGCAAGATGGTAGGAAAAGTTTAGACAGGTCTTGAAGAATGCCATCTCTCTGTGTCCTGTGGCTATAGGATCAGGATCGCGGGGATCAAGATCCTCCGAGACCTCCTGATAGTCTCAAGATGGAAGGGAGGTGACAGAGCAGAGTGTGGGGGCGAAACTCAAAAGAAGACCAAAATATGGGAGTCACATAGTGGACAAGCTATCAGACCACTGAGGATAACTTTTAGACCAAAGCACCAAAAATAAAACAAATAAACAAACAAACAGGCTAACAAGAGTGTTGATCCTCTCAAATCAGACATGCCTGGTGATCTATGTCCTCATTTAAAAGCAAAACTAGGCTGTTAACCAAGTAAATCTAGGCCTGTCTGATCCAAAGGCAGGATTTTTTTCTATTCTCCATGTTGCCTTCCATGTCCCTCTTTCCCAAGGCCAAGTTTATCCACTCCTCCATCAGGGGCAAGAATTGTTTTAGATGTTGGGACTGCACTAGTGAGGCAGACAATCAAGGAAGCAGTCAAGTGGGGAGCAGGTTTGTGAACAGACTGAATGGGAGGAGGAGAGGAAGAAGGAAGAAGGAAGCAAGACCTACAGTCATGCTGTGGAATCCGTGGTGGATGTTTTTTCATTTCCAGAGCCAGTATAGTTGGAGGCACTACCTTCTGAGAAAGTGTGTCCATTTAATTTTTTCTAGTGTAATTTTCCTTAGATTTCTAGCCAGAGAACAGGTACCATTCTCACACCAGCCTGGAAAGCCCACACTGGTGTATCTTCCTGTTTCAACAAGATAATTCTGCCTGCTCTAGAGAATATGCCTAACCAAGCCAGAAATCAAAATGCCCCATTCTAGGCCTTGAGCCTTCACTCACAGCTCCAGGCTCGGCGTGCTGACTCACTTCTCATAGACAAGTTAAGCTCCCTTTGGGAGAGAGAACTAAGCTACAGATGTCCCAAACTGAATTTCAAAAGTGTCCCAGGAACGGGGCTCAAAAGGAACCAAGGGCAGTGGAGCCAGGGTGGCAGGGCTGGGTGGGCAGCAGAGTATGGGAATAAGCTTCTGCCCTTCCATCACTTTCCAAGAGTGGCTCCTTCCAGCCAGACTGATTGAGATGCATACAGCTGCTTCCTGGATGGGGTTCCAATGTTAGTTTCCTCTCCAAAGCTGCAGCTGGAGAAAACAGTGATGCAACAATTAAAACAGGACTCAGAACACCTCTTCCGCTTTCCTCCAGCCCAAATGGAGTGGAAATGCGGCCAACAAAAAGTAGTAGACAATAATGTCATTGGCAAATTAGTAATTCAGCACAAGATCAATCAATACTATTGCTTAGGCACTAATTATTTGTGGGGGTTTTTTAATGTATTTTTTTAAGATTTTATTTATTTATTTTTAGAGAGAGGGAAAGGGAGGGAGACAGAGAGGGAGAGAAACAGCAATGCATGGTTGCTCCTCACATGGCCCTCACGGGGACCTGGCCTGCAACCCAGGCATGTGCCCTGACGGGGAATTGAACCAGGACCCTCTGGTTCCCAGCCTGCGCTCAATCCACTGAGCTACACCAGCCAGGCCTAATTATTTGTGTTTATGTCTCTAGTATCCTGGGAAGCAAATCTATACTAAAGAGAAAGATCATGACCGAGGTTCTCGTGGAAATGTCGACTGGGCACTTACTCTGTGTTAATGATCTTGACTCTATTTAAAACATTATGATTTCTTTATTAAAGAAGCAATATCCATTTGTGTAAGAAAAACCAAAAATGAAATTAAATAGAAATGCTTTTTACAAATGCCCTCATTTTTCTCTCCAATAAGATGTGTATAAGTTCCTGATTTTTTCTATGCATTTATTAATGCTTTGTTTTATAAAAATAGAAACATACATATTTTGTAATTCTTTTCCCTCTCAATTTTATCAATAACCTCTAATCGAGATCACCATGTTAAATGGCTATGTAGCATATTATCATATGGATATTCCATAATCTATTCAACGAATCCCTCTATTATTTAGTATTTACTTGTTCCAATTTTTGATACTATAAACAACACTGTAATAAGCTCCCCATCTTGCATATACAACTATGTAGATTTGCCTTCTCATTTCTTTAGGATGTGTTTCTAGATATGAAAACAACATATAATGTTTTATTAATTTTTGATTCATATGCCAAGTTGCCCTCCAGTAGGGTTCCACCAAATTACATTTCTAAGAAGTCATGAGGGCCTGTTCCCCCAACTCTCACTGTTATGAGTACTGTCGTTCTTTTCCTTATTTCTTAACTATATGCAAGTTTACTGACAACGACTTTCATTTGCTTTGATAGGAGTATCATGAGAATTCCTGTCCACTTTTGTTGTGTTTGTGAGATAATTCAAACTTAGCCATTGTCAGTTAACGGAAAAATAGACTTGGAAGGAAACAAGATAAGAGTCCACTAGGGTAAATGAGCAGGAGTAGGAAGTAACATGGGAAAAAATCCTTCCAAGAAAAGAAAAGGAGGCATGGGGAGGGTGACTTTGGTTCAGACACTATCCTGTGCCTTTGCCAGTTACCACCTGGGACCAAGAACTATTTCTGTGTCACCCAATATGGAACCCTGATTAGTCCTATAACAGCCATTTTTAAGTTGATATTCCCCACTCAAGTGGTATGTACATTAAACTTGCAGACGGGGTGCACATGAACAGAGTTGTATTTGCTTAGTCTGCAGAAGAAGACCGCCCAAGAGAAATATGGGAGACTCTCAGAGGGACGGAGCTGTGCTGGGTCCTCACCCAATGTGAGACTCCAGCCCTCCCATTGATTAGCAACTAGGTTAACAACACAACTAGTCTCCCAACCCCAAATACTACAGACTTGTTGGGGCCCAAGTGAAAGAAATGATGACAATTTGTTTCTCCTGTGCTTACAATTTCCTTTTTTTTTTTTACATTTTACATGCACAACCTCTTGTAATTCTCACAACAAATATTTGAGGTAGACTGCATTATTTTCTCTACCTACAGATGAATAAACTGGAGCTCAGACCACTGTGATTAGCCAGAACTTGAGTCTGGGTCCTCTAATTCCAATCTCACGCCCTTTACACTACCACCCCCTGGTAGCATTTGAAGTAATGCCATTCGCTTCTAGTATAGTTGAGTGAATTTTCAAACAAGAGCCCAAAGGGGACCAAACTTCTTGTTTCACCAGCTAAGAAAGACAAGAACAGTGAGGAGACAATACCTGACATCCCTTTCAAGTTCTGGGCACAAGAGAAGGGTATCTCCCTCCACAGGGGAATAGACTCCCCTGTTTACAGGACTTCTGAGAAGTGCTAACAAATAATCCCTTTTAGACAAGTTAAATCTAAATAAATAACACCCAATCTGCTTCTCCCTGGAAAAGCCCTTCCCAGGCCCATCTGACTTAAAATGAGTTGCTTAGAAATCATGGAAATCATGCAGGGACATAGATGTCAATGTGAGACACCACTCATTTGGTGTCCTTTCCATAACAGCTTTTCTCCATGAGGCTATAAGAAGGTCATGGCCACCAGATGTGGCTGAGGGTAAGAAAACTGATGCTGATCTTTGCCAGAAGCCTAACCCAACGCTGCTGCACCGATTGGGACTCCTGCTGATACTCCCCCTGGGGCTCACATCCAGAGTGACTTCTCCAAGCCTTCCGCTTGCTCATCCTCCTGGGCGGCCGGGCTCTGACACAGAGACACAGATCATCTGGTGCTAAGTGTGTGTCGGGGCTAAGTTGAGTCTGGCATGCTGGTTTGCGGGCTGCTGTCTGAGACATCAAAGCAATGAAAAAATTAAACAAATAAGTCATCTTAAGATGTTCTCTGGGGTGGGTGAGCTCTCATAAGCAAAAACTGGTAGAATTGTATCATCCCATCCACCTCCCTTTTATCTCACCCTTCTCATACTTTGCTGAACTCTCTGCCATTAGCCAAAGGCTATTTCAACCTAAATTAAAGCTTCTACTGATGCAGCTTCAAAGCACTCTGTCTCCTGGCATCCTCCACCTTCTTGAATTTCCTTTAAAGGACCATAAAATAGCACCTCTACCCCTACAAAGACAAATGCCACACAACCCTATTCTCCAGCCTTCCAGTTCTTTCTCAGACCGCCGCACATGGCAGAGCAGTCCTCCAGCTTCCTGCTACCTAAGGTGCTTGAGTCAGTCAATTCCCCAGCTCCAGGAACCTTCTCGGAACCTCCTTTCTCCAATACACCCATATCGACTGCCATAATCACCATGTACACAAGCTCACAAACTGGGACAGGCGCTGACCACAAATGCCCTAAAGCCCCATCTGCTAATCCGCAGATTCACACACCACATGGCAGGAGGTCAAGTACTCTGTGACTAAAATCAAGCTCAGAAATCTTGTCTTCTCCACCTTCAGGAGGTCCTCACTTCCTCACTCACCAAACCGCCTCATTATAGCGAATTCTGAGACCCTCTATGTTCCAAGGACTTACAAGTCCTTCCTAGATCTCCACAACAGTGGGGTGAGTTAGATATCATTATCCCCTTCTCACAGGAGACTAAATCAAGGTCCAGAAAGACTGAGGGATATGCCCAGGTTCACACAGCTGTCTGGAGCCTGCCTGCTGAGATTTGAACTTAGATCTGGTGAAAGTTCAACCCATGCTCTAGCAATGACAACCTGCAATGCAAGGGACTTAACAGAGATCACACCATTGTTCAGTGGGGTTAAACAAATAGAAATGAGAAAGATCGAAGCCTGAGGAAGGGCATAGCAGGAATAAGCTAAGAAGGTAGTCTTACTGTGTCGGTAACTAGTTGAAGTTTTACATTACAAGCATTTAACCATGTCAGTTTTTAAGAAGAAAAGTAAACTAGGCAGAGGAAGGAAAAATGTCAGTAGAAAATACTCTCTGAAAATCATTAGGTCTAGGCCCTAGCCTCCAGAAGAGACTTCTCTTAAGCCACTCAGACTGGGTGGAATTGTTTCTCAGAAGTCCAAGCAGCTCCATGCCTAGGTGGTAAGAAGTCCCACACAAATGCCATAAACCCTCACCCGAGTCTCCTTCCCATGGACTCCCCTGTCTCAAGCTGCCCCAGGACAGCCAGGCTGCAGCAATGGCTTGGTGGGCCACTTTGATTTGAAGCACAAAGCTTAGCACTCCCACTTGAGTCATAGTGTGGTTTTTGTGGGACAGCCCATGCCTCCCCACACCATGCCTAAGCAGAGGATAAATCCCACAAAACCCCCCACCCGAATCTTCATTAGAACCAAAATCCTATGTGTGAGCCCCCTGAGTTGTTGCTGGCAGAAGGCAGAGCTCAGTCTCAGGGCACAGGTATGCACAGAACTCCCAGGAACTAAAAGTACCCAGTGGCCAATAGCTGAGAAGCTAGTAACCCCAGTCCCATTGGCCAACCAGTGCTTTCTTCTCAGGAACCTAGTTGTGGTCAAGAGGACACTATGACCAGGAGTCAGGAGGCCTGGGTTCTCATCCCAGGCCAGTCACCAACCAGCTGTGGAGACTTGAACAAGTCACTGACCTTCGCCAGGTCTCAGCTCTCTGACCTCAGGGATACCAGCCCTTGCTACTCTGCAGGGCTATTGGAAGAACAAGTGAGAATATGGATGCAGAAATCATAACCAGCTTCAGGTCTTTTTATACTTCTTGCTTGATGAAAGACTGATAGATAATAGATAAATAGATAGCTAGATAGATGATTGATAGACAGCTAACAGCAGATGTTCTTCCTCAGATTCTCACAAACTCATTCATACTTTCAAGATGGCGTGTCCTAATTTCTGGTGCAGAGAATAGTAAAATAACCCAATCCCAGGGAGATACTCACAACCTAGGAGTGATTAAGAACGTGTGCTTTGCAATCCTAACTCGACCTCTCATGAGTTATGTGACCTTGGATGAGTCACTCAGCCTCTCTGGGCCTCAGTTTCTTCCTCTGTAAAATGGGGGTATTGATAGTATCACCTGATTGACTTAGTCTTCTAGTCATGGTGGTTGGTGATATTATTTGAAAATCCTGACTTTCAGGCTCTATCTCTGTCGCTCTGTCTTTCCATGCCTCCGCATACCACACACTCCAGGTGTATCTCATAGGCGTGAATTTGAATATGCCTCGGAGAGTTTGCCTCCTTCTTCGTTCCATGTCCACATCTTGGCAAAAAGCAGATGTCCTGAGGCAGCCACAGAAACAGAGTTGGGCCACTTCCAAACTGCCGGGGCTGCTAGAGAGACTGAGCAGAAAGAGCGAGACCCCTGCAGGAACACGCCACTTCCCCAGCATCTGACAGTGAGCGTCTGAGTGCAGAACTGCATTGGACACAGTTACTGACTGTCATCCATGTTCAATGACACCATTGTCTACACCACTCATCAGCATAAGGGATGCCTCATGTAGCCTTCGCTGACTCTCCCAAGCCTTGGGAGGCAAAGGTTGCATCCACTACATGGAAGCAACTGGTTGAAACGTAGAGTTTAACCACACTTGTAATTCAAATTCACATAGTGTCTCTGCCACACCACTCTTCAAGATTTTAGTCTTCCATTCTATCTGCTAACTTGTCATTGAGGACACAGCCCAAACATGGAACCACGCAAGGTCAAGGTTCTAAGCCACCTGAAAGACCATCTGATTGGACACCCTCCTTTTCCTGATGGAGAAAGCAAATCCCAGAGAGGGTAGGTAACTTACCCAAGACTGTGAGTTGAGCAGGGAGCAGTACAAGAATCTAGGAGAGGATAGAGGCATCTTCCCACTTCTTACTTGGGGGGAAACACAGCCACAAAGAGGGGAAGGTCCACTGTGGGGTGGGGAGTGCTGGCTGAACCTCAGGTGCACCACCCCACCCACCTCAGAGATCTATTGTGAGCAGATGAGAACGCTTCTAGAAAACTGTAAGTCTCTACATGTGCAACCAAATTCTGCCCGTCAGCACAGCCACCTTTATTTAGTCTTTTGTCCCTAAGGCTTGAATTAGGGACAAGGAAGCAGACAGAGGGGAGAGTTAGGCACATTCTCCCAGCAGATCCAAGGCTGGGGGGCTTCTATCAGCAAAGGGGTCCAGAGCACCGGGCTAAATCCTTGTCAGTCACACAGGGGGCTCAGGTTGTGTTTAAGCAGCTTTGGTTTGAAAAAATTGAGAAGGCGGTGGAGTGGAAAGAAAAAGTTGATGATGCAGCAGAGTCCTGCCCGCGATACCACACTGCCCTCTTCAGGACATCAGGGAGAAGACACCTAGGCTGGGCTGGGTCAAACAGTTTAATTTAGAGGGCCCAGTGTCCTGGGATGCATTCTCCTACCTCCACACAGTGCAAGCGCTCTCCAAGCTAGAACAGGGGCAGGGGGCAGCCCTCACCATCAGGGATCTCTTCTCCCTCGCCCAAATCTTCCTCCTGCTCTCATGTCCAACACTCTCCAATCTTCCCTCGGAGAAGCCTACAGGCCGGCCTTAAGAGTTTCTAACTCTGAAGCTAGGATTTAGAAGGTTCTGGAAAACAGAGCCACCCCCAGCTCCTGCCAACTCACTGTATGCTCCAGAACTGGGTGGTTTCTCCATACTCTGGGCATATTCCAGTCCTTGGGAAAAGCCTCTAAGCTGAAGGAGTCATGGCCTGCCTGAATCAAGGGATAAACCAGGGTCCTGCAGGTGTTAAGGATGAACCAGAAATTCTGTGACTCTCAGGGACATCAGACACAGACTCTGGAATTGGGAGGAAGACATCCAAGCCTTCATCATGGCACCATGAGAGTAAACTCAACAGCCCTTGCTCCACAGTCCTCCCCGCACCCCCACCCCATTCTCTGGCCTTTCCCTGGCTCTGTGGTTCAGAGCAGGGCACCCTGCAGCTGGCTGACCTGCCTCCAAGCATAGGCTCAGGCCACGCTCCCCGCATGCCCTTGTGTGGACCCGGGAGCTGCTGCAGCCGGCCGGCCATGTGACGTGAGTGATTCACACACGCAGATGCCCAAACCAGCTCCTTCATTCTTCCTCTCCCAGGCCATCACAAAAGGCACAGTCTCGGCAGCTCGGGCTGGAAACCCTTCAGCACAGAGCTGCATTGTTCCCAGGGTCAGGAGGGGCTCGAGGCTGAGGGGAATTAGGAAGAGAGGGAGCCCAGATGCAGGGTGGTTTCCATGCAGCACATGTTCCCCGTGCAGGCCAAGCCCACTCCCTGTCCTGGCTCCGGCCCTGGAGCACGTCTACTTCCTTTAAAACCCACTTCGGGTTGGGTTGTTGGCTTCTTTCCTTTTCCACTCTCTGCACGTGTGCCTTTCTTTGAAAAATATGCACAAGCTTTTTTTTTTCTCCCTGACACATGTCATTCTTTGGGAAAAAATGTGGAGCCCAGTAACCTCTGTTTTGGGGGGCATGCCTTATCAATTCTCTTCTGCTTCCTACCCCCAACCAAACAGAGACCAGGCAGGTGGATGGGACTGGAGGGTGTAGTGACGGGTGAAAGGGAAACCGAGGAATCTGATCAGCATTAAGGGAGGTAGGGGAGAAGGGAAGTAAGGGCATATGGTCAACACTGGGGCTGTCAGGGATTCCAGTTCTTCTGATTTCAAATATAAAAATGTTCTACTCTGTGTTGTTGCAAATATGTTCCTAGTAAATAAATATTTGGGATTGGAAGGGGTTTCGGAGGCCAGGTAGTCCCATACCAATCACCTGAGAGGTATAGCTTCCTCCAGAGCAGGACCATGGCAGGCAAATCTGTCTGTCCAACTCATTAGAATGGACTCCTGAATATCAAGTCAAAAATCTGTCCCCCATGTGGGACTGTAAAAATGGCCAGTATCCTTACTCCTCCTTGTTTCCATGTTCTTTGCACATGACTTTGAAGGACTGATTTAATGACTTACTTTAACCAATAGAATGCAGTGAAAGTATTATCATATCACCACGGAGCCTTCATGGAACCTTGTCACTGCCATGAGAATAAGATGAGGGTAGCCTGCTGAGGATGAGAAAACACCTGTGGCTTCCCACCTTGGGCCATCCTAGATCAGCAGGCCATAGACAACCTGCCAACTGCCCACAGATGCAGCAGTAAAGCCCAGCCCAGATCAGCCCGGCTGGCTCAGATCAGCAGAACCACCCTGCTGAGCCCAGCCCAAATTGCATGTCCTCAGAATTGTGAGCTCAAATAAGTGGTTGCTATTTTAAGTCACTAAGTTTTGGGGTGTCTTGTTTTAGAAAAAAATAAAATAACATATCCCAGAACCACCTGCTAGAGCGATACAGAATAACCCTGATTCCTGCTTCAGGAGACAGTTCTTGAAATATTGAAATAGCTCTTTATCATTGCCTTAAGCACCAGAATGGCTCTGGGAGAAGTCACACAAACCAGCCCCTCCGTGGAGGAAACCCACACACAGCCAAGGCATTCATCACCACTTCTGTCCCACCCAGGGCCAGCCCCAGGAGCTCCAGTATCGCATCACCTCACCGGGGACTCTGGCAGCCCCAGCACTCAAATATTCCTATCTGTCCAGTACATTCCATTGCCAGTTAAGAGAAACCAAAAGATTGAGGTGAGAAAGGTGATAGAAGTACAACGAAGATACTCAACTCAATTAGGCTTCTTGAAGCCACTTCTGACCCAAAACTAAACTGCCAAAAGCCTCCAAAACAAATGTCCTTGGCTGGTTTCCAGCAGATCCCTTGTTCCATGGGCCAAAGCAGCGGGAGGGTGGTCAGAAGCTGCTGGCGTCCAGAATTTGCCACGTGGAGCAAACAACAAATGCACCGAACTTGGTCTTGGGGTCTGACAGGGAAGGTCACCATCCCCGCCACAGGAAAGAGATCAGGCCAATCACAGGCCCTACTCTTAACCAGACAAGGAGGGAAGTGGTGTTGTGGGAAATGGCTGCCATCTGTGGATTTTCTGGCTGAAAACTTTGCTGCAAATTTGCCAGTTTCGAACAAACCCTTGCAGCTTGGCTTCCTGTTTTTTCGTTTGTGCTCCTGTGTGTCACGGCACAATTATTCTGGAAGACCTTCTCAAAATGGACATGGTCTCCAATTTCCTTTCCCTAATAACAGTGTGGGAAGTAGGGGTGAGGGAGGCAGAGAAAAAAAATCCAAACCTCAGAAAAGGATGAAAACACTTCTAAACTGTTTCAAAAATGAGAAAATCAAAATCGCCAAGTCACAGTGCACAACCCGCTACTCACTTAGTCCGGTCCCCAACTCGGGGCAGGCTGGGGAAGAAGAGACACTTCGGCAAAGTGAGGAGCTCTGCTTTCACGGCATCAAGAACATTTCGAAAGTTCCTACCCTGAAAGCCTGGCCTCACTGGTAACAGGGTCAAGTAGCTGGTGGCAGGGTCCTGAAAAGATACCATCCACCAACAATTATATGTCAACCCCCTAAATGACATTGGCCATGACTCAAAGCAGAACAAAGAAAGGGCAACTCTCTTCCAACTCTTTTCTTTCTTCCACTGGACAAATGTCTCAGTCCCAGTCCCCAAACCCATGCTTATTTATGGCCACGAAAGAAGTTTGAAGCCTACAATATGCTTATTTCAAAGGCCTTCAGAACTGTCTCGCTTTTGGATTTTGGATTAAAGATTAGAATGGGTGTGTGTGTGTGTGCGTCTGTGTGTACCCATGCACACAGGTATGCATGAGACTTTATCCATGTGCATATGAGCATACATTTGTGTTTGTAAGAGTGCCTGTCTACGTGTGAGTGTGCATTTACATAAATAAATATACCTGCAACACATTAACTCAGTACACATGCCTATCTGAGCCCACAAGTGTGTGCACTTTCTGGCCAGCATGTGCATGAAGTTGCTGTGCATGTGTGCATGGGAGTGTGCATGTAAGTACACACCGGCCTGTGAGAAGATGTGCCTCTGTGTCTGCACGTGCCCTTTGCAAAGCAAGGCTCTTTGTCAGCCCCACCTCCTCCTCCCTCTCGGTGAGCCCACAGCATTCTTTGTTTGCTTCCCTTCGGGATCTGCCAGTTAATGGCAGGAATCCCTCTCCTGGGAAACAACACTCCTCCCCCTGCTTATTTGTGTCTCATCAGAGGGCTCCAGGCTCCAACCCATAAATGGCAGTCCACGATTGCAACGGACGACTTTCTTAATTGCCCATGATGCTTGCGGGCGCAGTGCAAACACAACAGTAGCTATTAGGCTGTGCGAGCTAAAGCAGGACTACACTTTGCGCCTGTGTGAATTTAGTGTTCCTGGGAGTTGAGAGGCCAGAGCAGGTTAGAGCTACCAAGAGGCTGTTATTATGGCCTGGCATGGGCCTGCTGTCAGCTTCTTGAGAACCTGAGGCGATTTCACTATACTCCAGAATTGCAACACCCCTAGCATTTCCAAACCAGGGCACCCCCTCCGCAGCACCCTCCCCCCGCCCCATGCACATGCTTTTTGTTTCTGTTTATCTGTCTCTTTCTCCTTTTCTCATGCTTTCTCTCTGTTCTGTCTCCTGATTTCTTTCCCTGTGTCTCTTTCTTTCTCTCTCTCTTTCTTTCCCTCTTATTTCTCTTCTTCTTTCCTTCCCTTTCTTGCTTGCTCCCTTTTCTTCTCCCTTCCTTTCCTCTCTCTTTCCCTCTCTTCCAGTTCTTAGCTCACAGCAGAAGGCTTAAAGCTAGACAATGACCAGAGCATCAGCCCCTTGCAGCTGCATCTTCTATTTCTCCTGCCTGCCCACTCCCCACCTCTAGCCTCTCCCTGTGGTCCCCATTCCTCAGAGCTCAGAGCCCCAAAATGGTGAATGTTTTTTACACTTATCTCCAAGGCTTTGGGGAGGTCGGGGTGGCCTAGCAAAAGGCTGCCTTGTTTCTTTATTTCCCTCTGCTCACACCCTCCCAGACACCTGTGATAGCCAGTGCCCAGCCTCTTGTCTCCTACCTTTGCGGTTTCAGCTCACATGAAGGGAAGCGAAGATCCAGAGACAGAGAGTAGATGCAGAGACACCCAGCAAGTCAGAGGAAAGGCCACAAGTTTCCAAACTGAGGGCTCCCAGGTCGTAGCTAAGGCACAAAAGTGTTCCTCCTTGGGCAGATCGGAGGGCACAAGTTTGAATCCTCCAGCTGCAGCATTTAAAGGAATTTGGAACAACAGCAGACTGATTTTCTCGTAAGAACTGATTTCACTCATTCAACCAGTTCCTCAGAACATGTTGCTTGTCTCAATGTTTTTGAGCAAGTGAATGAATGATGTGATGAATTATCAAATAAATGAATGAGAGGCCACTAGGTTTGCTCCCTAGTGATTCCTAAGGATTGCATAATACTGGATCTGGATGATCTCTCCTCAAAGTAAAGGAATGTGACAGGTGGCATAAGCAAGGCTTTGCAGCAAGAGGAGATAGCAGTCCGTAGGTAAGTCCCCTCCCCACATTGCACCCAAGTTTCCTTGTCTATAAAATGAACCTCCACTAGTGACCTCAATTGATCTTCCCACCAATAAAGTCTTGGAGATGAGGAGGCTGTGGCATCATCAGAGTCAAGAGTTTCAAACTCTTTCGTGGTTTTAATCCCATGGGCACAGCATCTTCTCTGGTTCTTCATCCCAGCAGGACCACTGGAGTCCCCCAGGGGGCCCCCGTACAGCCACATCCTTGGCACAGCTGGGACAGCGTGGAACTGGCAATGCAGAGGCCAGCCCTATTGCCCTTCCCATTTTTCCCACCTTGCCAGGTGTAGGGGGCAGTATGTGACTAACTGGGGAGGAAGTAGGAACATTTGGGTCCCTGGCCTTTATTTAGTAGGGACAAACCCTGAGGTGCAATCCTTATTCCCTCATTCCCTTCCAGGATGCAACTGAAGTTCTCCTTCATGTGTCCTTGCCTAAAATTCCAGATTTGCTTGGCCGCTGCCCCTCCTCTGTCCTGCATGTTTCTCCCACTCAAGTTTCCCCTGGGAGCCCCCTATTAATACATCACTTGTTCACCGATACTTGTCTCACATCCTGCACCTCAAAAACTGGTCTCAGACAACAGATATTCAAACTAAAACGCCTACAGTTGCGGGATATAGCTGAGGAGCCACAGAAATCTCCCATCGGTTTAAATAAGGCAGCCACTTTCCAGCTGTTTGTTCCCAGTGGGAATGGCAGCCACACTGCAAGATATCCTGCTTTAAAAAAAAATTTAAAGAAATCCATGGTTTTGCCTGAGATCGCTAAGTGTGAGAAACATCTAATATCATTTTTTAAACACTGTGCACAAACAAAATACATCCAAAGACTGGATTCAACATTCTGACTACTAGATTCCCATATCTGATTTATTGGTTCAGAGACTCCAGTGAACTAATGATCGGAGGTGACTTCTAAATCCAGCTAAGATAGCACCCAATCAAAAATCACCACATATTCAAAAGAGCAGGAAAATACTACCCATAATGAGAAGATCAATCTATCAAACCCAATCTGGAACTGACGCAGATGTTAGAACTAACAACCAAGGAAATTGAAATAGTTATAGCTGTTGTCTCTATGTTCAAAAAACTCAATGGAAACATGCAAAATATTTGAAAAAACTAAATCAAACTTCAAAAAATGAAAACTGCAATGTCTGAGATTAAAAAACTCATTAGAATAAATGGGAAATCAGGTTTTGCAGAAGAAAAGATTAATAAACTTGAAGACAGAGCAATAGGAACTATGAAATTATCCAAAAGGACCCAGAGAGAGAAAAAAATTAGAAAAATGAACAGAGCATCAGTGAGCTATGGGACAACTTCAAGCAGCCTAATAGATGTATAATTGGAGTCATAGAATTGGGGGTAGAGGTAGGACAAAGTATTTTAAGAAATCTGGCTAAAATTGTTCCAAACTTTATAAAAAACTATATACCTACAAATCCAATGAACGTCAAGCAAAACAAATATGAATAAAAAATCACACCACATAACTGAATTGCTCAAAACCAGTAATAAAAAGATGATATTAAAAGCAGTCAGAGAAAAAGGCACATTATAAACCAAGGAACAAAGTTCAAAATATGAGCAGATGTTTCATCCAAAACAGCTCAAGTGAGAAGGCAGTGGAATGACCTCTTTAAAGTGTTGAAAGAAAAAACTGGAATTCAATACCTAGGGAAACTTTTTCTTTAAAAAAGTGAAATAAAGATGTTTTCAGGCATAAAAAGCTGAAAAAGCCATCACCAGCAGATTCACACAAGAAGAAATGTTTTAAAAAAATCCATCAGGTAGAAGGAAAATGAAGCCAGATGGAAAATGAATCTCACAAAGAAATGAAGAACACCAGAAATAGCACCTCGCACCACATAAAAAAATTAACTTAAAACAAATTATAGACCTAAATGTAAAAACTATAAAGCTATATATATATACATAAAATATAGAAAAAATTTTTATGATTTCCTAAAGACACTTCCAAAAGCGCAAGTGGTAAAAGAACAAACTGATAAACTGAACGTCATAAAAATTAAAACACCTGCTCTTCAAAAATCAGAAGAAAGAGATAAGCCATACACACAGAGAAAATACCTTCAAATCATATAGCTGATAAAGGACTTCAATACAGATTTATATGCAGAGCTCTAAAAACTCAATAATAAGGAAATAAAAAACCCAAAAATAAAACAGACAAAAGATTTGAACAGACGCTTCCCCCAAAGAAGATACATGGATGACAAAGGAGCACACAGAAAGAAGTTCAACATCATTAGTCAGTAAAGAATTACAAATTAAAACCACAATGACATACCACGTGTTTAATTTTTTAAACAAGGAGGCCATTAGAATGGGGTGGCTCTAAAGATCGGTGGCCTATGTAAGCAAACCAAAACCTAAGCCCATAAACGCCTCAAAGTTATAAATTTGAAACCTAAGGACAATCACAAGCAGCCAACCAGCCCTTAAGCTACAACCAACAATAATTTCCTTACTTTGCTTCCACCTTTCTCCACAATGTTCAGTCTTGCCCCCAAGCTCCAGTCAGCAGCACTCCTCACCATTTCCAGTTTGGTGCTGCTCAATTCAAATTAACTTTGTTCAAATAAACTTTTAAAATGTTGAGTGTGCCTCAGCATACCTTATAACACACGAAACAACCATTAGAAAGGCTAAAATTAAGGCGGTTAACCATTGCAAGTGTTGGTGAAAATGCAGGGGGACTGAAACTTTCATAAAGTGCCATGGCAGTTTCTTTAAAAGTCAAATAAAAATTAAACATGTACCTCCAATACAATCCAGCCATTCTATTCCTGAGTATTTACCCAAGAGAAACAAAAGCAGACACCCATCCAAAGACGTGCACAGACGTTTTCATAGCAGCTATGTTTGTCATAGCCAAAAACTCGAAACAGTCCTTCAACAGGTGAATCGGTGAACTGTGATATAGCCATACAACAGCATGTTACTCAGAAATTACAAGGAATGAACTAGTGAAATGCATTACAACGCACACGAATCCCAAAATAAGTATGCTGAGTCTAAGAAGCCAGACAAAAGAGTGTGCATATTGAATTATTCCATGTATATAAAATCCTAAGAAATTTAAACTAACCTACAGAGACATACATGTACAATGGGGCAGCAGATGGCAACTTCAACAAAGGATTTTGCAGAGTGTTTTGAACAGTGGAAGATGGTGGAAGAACCCTGTGAGGTCCCAAGGTACCTACTTTGAAGGAGACGGAGGCATCATTGTCCTGTGTACAATATTTCTTGTATCTTCTTCAATAAATGTCTCTTTTTCACAGTGCATGGCTGAATACTTTCTGGACAGACCTCACACATTCAAAGCATCCCAAAATACTGATCTGTAAGAATATATGCACCCTTATTTCATTGCAGTATTATTTATAGTAACCAAGATTTGGAAGTAGCCCAAGTGTCCATCAGTAGATGAGTGGATAAAAAATAAAGTACCTAGGAATAAATTTAATCAAGGGTATAAAAGATCTGTCCTCAGAAAACTATAGAACACTGAAGAAAGAAACTGAGGAAGATACAAATAAATGGAAGCATATACCATGTTCATGGATTGGAAGAATTAACATCATTAAAATAAGCATACTACCCAAAGCAACCTATATTCAAAGCAATTCCTATTAAAATACCAATGGCATACTTCACAGATCTAGAACAAATATTCCAAAAATTTACATGGAACCAAAAAAGACCCTGAATAGCCTCAGAAATCCTAAGAAAGAACAAAGTTGGAGGTGCCACAATACCTGGTATCAAACTATATTATAAGGCCACAATAATCAAAACAGTCTGGTACTGGCATAGAACAGACACATAGATCAAGGAACAGAATAGAGAGCCCAGAATTAAACCTATGTCTCTATGGTGAATCAATATTCAACAAACGGGGCACAAGCATACACTGGAGTAATAAACAGTCACTTCTATAAGTGGTCTTGAGAGAACTGGACTGGTACATGGAAAAAAAATGAAAATAGACCACCAATTTACACCATACACCAGAATAAACTCAAAATAGATAAAAGACTTAAATGTAAGTTGTGATACCATAAAAGTCCTAGTGGAAAACATAGGCAGTAAAATTTCACACATCCCACATAGCAGTATTTTTGCCAATGTATCTCCTAGGGCAAGGGACATAAAGGAAAAAATAAACAAATGGGATAACATCAAATTTAAAAGTCTCTGCTAAAGAAACCACTAGCGAAATGAAAAGGGAACCATCCGTATGGGAAAACGTATTTGCCAGTGATATATTGGACAAGGGTTTAATCTTCAAAATATATAAAGAACTCATATGACTCAACACCAGGAAGACAAACAACCCAATTAAAAAATAAACAAAGGACCTGAATAGACAGTTCTCCAAGGAGGACATAGGAATGGTCTATAGACCTATGAGAAAAATGCTCAAGATCACTAGCTATCAGAAAGATGCAAATTAAAATCACAGTAAGATACCACCTCACACCTATCGGAATGGCTATCATTAATAAATCAACAAACAAGTGCTGGGAAGGACATGGAGAAAAGGGAAGCCTAGTGCACTGTTGGTTGGAATGCAGACTGGTGAAGCCACTGTGGAAAACAGTATGGAATTTCCTCAAAAAATTAAAAATGGAACTGCCTCATTGCTGTTGAATAGCAATTGGGATCCCACTGCCAGCCGCCACCCTCTAGGCAAAATTCCAGAGGCAAAGGTTTGGTGACAAAGGAAAGGAGTCTGTTTTCAAAAGCTTCACAGTTTTGGAATAACAGCTTTTCATGTGCATTAGTCACTAGCAATTAAGGCTAAACTCTTTAACTCTTTAGTTACAGTTTTAATCACTTAAACCTGTTGATTAAGGCTAAACTCCTAACACCTGAGTTCTCCTATCATTTCCCCCTCCCACTAGTTTTTAATTTTCTTATTTCTGTAGGGTTAGTTTACAAACTAAAACAACGTAAGATACAAAAGCTACACAATTTTGGAAGAATGGCAGGCTTCTGCCTCAGATCCCATCCCCTCTAGAACACCCAAAGAAGAACAACCCCGCCACCCTCTGCCAGGCCAGCCCGGTCCTAGGCTGTGCCCAGAGTTCCTTCCCATCCCAAATACCTTCTGTTGGGAAACACAGGCAGCTGCAGCACAGTCATCCAGTTTCCTTGAGGAAGAAGCCAAAGAGAGCCCAAGAACCTACCTGAAGGGCCTTTTTTAATTTCAAATCTTCTTGCCCATAATTCCATGTGTTCTGGAGGCATTCAGCTTCTCAGCCAATCCTGTCCTAGTCTGTTTACCATGGCCACAGGCAACCTCCTCCAAGAGGCCCCTCCCGTCTCTTCCCCAGTGCTCTGATCAGATCTCTCCATATCATTAAGACCCAGAGATCCTACTGCCGAAAACACACCCTCAGAATCCTGAAACACCAATTCAAAAGAACTAATGCATGCCAATGTTCATAGCAGCACTATTTACAATAGCTAGGTGTTGGAAACAGCCCAAGTGCCCACCAGTAGATGAGCAGATTAAAAACCTGTGGTACATGTACACCGTGGAATACTACACAGCAGGAAAAAAGAAGGAAATCCTACCTTCTATAACAGCATGAATGGAACTGGTGAAATAAGCCAGTCAACAAAAGACAAATACCATATGACCTCACTTATAGCTGGAATCTAATGAACAAAATAAACTAATGAGAAAAATAGAACCAGAGACATGGAAACATGGAACCAGACCGATAGGTGTGCGGGGGGCTGGGGGGGGGTGGTAGGGAGTGGTGGAAGGAAGGGGAAAGGATTAGTCAAAGAACATGTATGAATGACGCATGGACATGGACAATGGAGAGGGGACTGACTATGGGCTAAAGGGGTGGGCTGGATGGAGGGGGGCAAAAGGGGAAAAACTGGGACATCTATAATAGAATAAACAATAAAAAAAATTTTTTTTAAGATTTAGGCCTCTACTCATCATGTTAGAGCAAATTACCAACCAAGTTTTTTTTCTTCCAAAACATGGCCTGTCATATGATCTGTGGCCGTTGTTTACAAAAATTAAATCTTAGAAAATGTAAAAAAAAGTAAAAGAAAAAAGCTATAGTATATTTACACGATGGAATACAACTTGGCCATAAAAAAGAAGGAAATCCTTCCCTTTGCAACTCCATGGATGGACCTGGAGAATATCACGCTAAGTGAAATACACCAGTCAGAGAAAAAGAAATACCATATGATCTCACTTATATGTGGAACCTAATGAACAAAATAAACTAACAAACAAAACAGAAACAGATTTATAGGTACAGAGAACCGAGGGGAAGAGGGGACCGGGGTTCGGGGGCCGGGTGAAAAAGGGGAAGAGATTAAGGAAAAAAGACCCTCATAGACACAGACAGCAGCGTGGCGATTACCAGCGGGGGAGGGGCGGGGGAGGCACAGGAGGATAAATGGTGATGGAAGGAGACTTGGCTTGGGGTGGTGAACACACAGTACAATGTACAGATGCTGTGTTATAGAACTGTACACCTGAAACCTATGTAATTTTATTAACCAATGTCACCCCTTTAAATTCAATGAACAAAAAGTAAAATAAAAATAAAAACAAAGGGAAAAGAAGTGCTTACAAAGAGCAAAGGGGACACTGCTGGCCCCAAGCTTGACCCAAGGGGGTTCCAGGGTTCATTCACTCCCTGTCCACCTGCTGCCAAGGAGCCAGATGACAGAACATTTACTCCAAGGCCATTTAATTAGAATCCATGAGGAAATGAGAATGTATGTGAATTTCTACCAGGGACCAGAGCTGCATCGACTCTATTTTGCATAATCCATATAAAAGTTTGCCATTTATCAAGGCATAATATCTTATTTGGGCAAAAAAAAAAAAAACACAAGGGTTTATCTTTGGAAATAGAAGCATAAATATAGTATAGGCCAAATATGATACATGAGTGGGTCATTTGTTCTTAACTGCTCTGCACTATGATCTTATCAGGATCTACTGATACCTTAATAACTGGTTTTTAATATATTTCTATTAAACCACCTTTTCCTCTGGAGAGAAGCCCTCAGGTGACCACTTCAGGGTCTAATTCATGAGCCTATGGCCAATGGCTACTTCATGTATGTTCATTTACATTTAAATCATTTCCCACTTATCGACACGTGCTTATCTCACAAGGATTTTTGCAGCGCCCTGTGGGAGTAAGCAGAGCGGACGCATTATCCACTCCTCACAGATGAGAAAACCATGAAGAGATCTGCTCGATCTGACACAGCCGGTCCCCAGGTGGAGCTGCAGGCTGCTGGTTCACCTGTCTGTCCACGTGGTCACCCAGCAAATCAAGGGGAAGGAAACACCATCTCCAGCCAGTGCTGCTCCTGCTCTCCGAGGTCAGAGGGAGCTGTTCTGTGAGGTCATCTATGGCAGCCCGAAGCCCCAAACACCCCAAGGCTTACCAGCCCCAGACACTGACCCCCGGCCTTTACCCCCTCATCAGCTGGGAGAGGATATGAATCTGATTACCAAAGTGGCCAGAAGATTCCATGGGTCTGGAAGCCAAAGTGATGACTTCTGTCTAATTTGGCTTTGTCCCCAGAGGCCACAGGCAGTTTCAATAGATCTCATACAGCACCTGTACTGGGACCCCAAGGTCAGGGGAAACAGCACACCACCTACATTCTACCACCTGCTGCTTGGGACTGGGGTCTCAGACATGGGAGACAAAGATGGGTGTGGCTTCTCGAAGGAGAAAATGGGGAGACCAGAGGGCTCATCTCACAGCAGGAGCTGGGGATGTAATTCCTCCTTCTCCTCTACAGTAAGGCCACAAGCTCACGAGGTCAGTTAGAACATCAAAGACAGAACAAGGGTCAGAGCCCTTATCTCCAAACAGCCTTAGAACCATCCAGTCAGACACCAACAGGGATCTACAGATCCAGAATTCGAGATGGGAAGTAATTCTGGAAGCTGGGGAAGTGGGATGGTGAAGATCAACAACCGTAATGTCAGAAAAACCTATTTTCAGACTCAGCTCTTGCTTCCCAGCTGTGCAGCCTCAGGCAAGTTACTTTACCTCGTTGAGCCTCAGTTTCCTCATTTAGAGAATGGTAACAATAGAAATGCCCGCCTCATTAGGTTGCCATGGGGATTAAATAGGCTATGGTGCAAAAAGAGCTTAGTAAAATGCAGGGCACACAGTAAGTGCCCGCTAAATATTAGTTGCTGTTATTACTGTGGTTCTGCTCGGAGACAGAAGTACGGGAAGGCGAGAGCCTGGCCTGCTGGAGGTTTGCTGCATGCGTCTCTGCGGAGGAGCGGGTAGAATGAGGACCCAGGAGCCCTGAGGCAAAGGGAGCCAGACGGAGCGTGTGGACACTAAAAGTGGCCACGACAGGCCACCAGATCCTCTACAGCCTTCCTCTGTTGTCTGATTATTGTTCTCATTTGACAGACGATGACATTGGACTCAGCTGGTTACATGGCAGCCACCCCACGCCCCAGTAGCTCCCGTTTCCTCACGGGCCCTGTTCCTGTGGTCTCTGCTTTACTCTTGGTGGAGACTGGGTCCTTTCCCATCTGGAGAGCCACTGGGAACAAGATGTGCCTTTCCCAAGCCTCTCTCAGCACAGCTCACAAAACAGCTGACCTGCTGAGGATTACGCCTGGCCTCCATGCCATGTCACCTGCGGATATGTATGTGGGTGCTGCACCGTGAGACCTTGGGGAATGCCACCCTGCCGCAGGGAGAGCCCCACCAGCCCAGCAGCCCACCCACCTCGTGTTAGAAGCACAGGACCCAGACCTTTCAGTCTTCACTCTACCAACCAGTACAGTAAGCCAGACGCAGCAGCTCAGAGCCAAACAAGTGCTCGGAGTGGGAGTATAGAAAGGTGCAGGGAGATAAATCATCCAGGCCCTACTTACCAGAACAAACACTGCCCAAGTCACAAGGCTGGCTTAGAGGCAGAAGCATAGATCAAAGGCTCTGGGAGTTCCAAGAAGGGAGCAGAGCCTTCCAGCTGGAGGGCAGGGAGCAGGCATTTGACCCAGGTGGCATTTCTGTGCCCCAGTCAGCCAGCTCCGTGGGGATTTAGCTCCTGACTTTCCCTGGTGAGACAGGAGATCAGGTGATGGTGGCAGCGGGAACACTTCTGTGAAGACCTTGAAGAGGAGCCAGCACTGAACTGTGGGCTCCTCCTTCTCAAATCCTATTCTCTCCTCATTCTCTGAGGTTTCCCATGATGCCTTCCCCCACACCTGGCAGTTCCCAAATAGAGGCTGGCTGGATCTGCATGCAAAATTGGTCTCACTCAGGACCTGAGAGTGACTTCAGAGCCACTCAAGTAGGAGAGAACACTGACATCTCATCCCCCTCTGCCCTCAACTTACCATGAGTCCTTGGGCCCTGGGGTCCTCTCTCATGCCTGTCATTCCACTGCACCCTGTGCTCCCAGCTCCGGGACAAATGCTGGGAATTCATTTAAAAGGTGGGAAGGGATAGAGTACACAGGGCTGAACTGAAGCTCACACTTCATCTCTCCCTAACGCCTCTCTCAAATGACTCCAGGCTTCTCAACTCTTCTCTCTTTCTTCAATGCACTCACACGTTCACTTACTTAACAAGTGTTTGTTATACCCTGGCTCTCTGCTAGGCCCATGGCCTCTTCCTCTTCTCACAATTTACTGTCTTTGCAGCTGTGAGGTGGGTGGACCCTCTGCTGCAGAAACACGAGGCGGCTGGAAGATGAGGATTTCTGAGGGCTGCTCTCACTCCCACTCCACGCTGCCTCAGAATCTCACCAATAAATCTGGGGCCCGGACATAAGCAGTGGTACCTGCAAGTCCAACTCCTGTGCATGCAACCTGTGCATGCCCATTGGGGTCTCAGCTCAGAAGGGCCTGTGTTGCGTTTGAAGTTCTACTCTCAAACTGTCTTGAAATTCTTAATAATCGTAGGTTCCTATTTTGTAAGTGAAGCCCAGTGGGACACAGGTGTGCAGGTGAGCTCAGCACATATGGACATCACACTTGTCCCCCATCCTTGGCCTCCCATTTGCTTACAGCATTTGCCATCCCTATGAGCACAGAGTGCCGGTGGATTCCCGGCACATGGCATTTGAGCAAGCCAGAGCAAAGGTGCGCGTATTACATCGAGGTCTAAGTGCTGTGGGAGGTGACAGCCTTGACAAGCTGTGTTCTCCATTCAAACCAGAACTTGCTTTGAACACAGAGAGAAGGACATGGCTTTTATGAAGCATGAACACTCAAGGCAAGGGGAAGCCAGAGCAATTCACAGATCTCTTTCCGCTTAGTCGTTTCCTCTCATCGGTAAGCCGAAGGTAGAGAGCTGGCAGGATGTGCCCCATCGAGAAGTAAAATAAAGACAGAGTTCACTTTGTGGGACTGCGAGATGTGATGTGTCACGTCAGTGGCTGCACCGTTAAATGCACTTTCATCCGAAACCGGCAGTGTACACTATAACAGTAAAATTCACACTAATAATTCCATTTCAAATTTCATTTACTTTGAACTACATTAAATAGCACGTTAAAAACACCTTGAAAGACTATGGAAGAAAGGAAAAAGCTTTGCGTTTTAGTAGCTGTAATAGTACTTTTTCTCACTGTTTGAACAAGGGGCCTGCATTTTCATTTTGCACCAGGGCCCATGAATTACGTAGCCAGCCCTGGATGCACCTGTGCAGCAGACAAACGTCGGGCAACATTCAACTGGATAATAGCAGTAGACCTTTCTGGATGCTAGAGCTAGAAGCAGTGGTGTGCCCGGTTGGCTCCTACAGCTCACACCAGCTCTCAACAGTCAATATGGCATCCCTTCCCAAGCATGCCTCCAACGACATAACCTCGTGGCTTGAAATCTGCCGTGTGGGAGTGCTGACTGCAGACATGAGCAGATACTACTGACCAGGGCTCCCTTCCAGGGAGCTAGTCCTAAACTCTCATCAGCACACAACTGGTCAGAGGCCGTCTAGCTCAACTTCCTCATGGTACAGAAACCAAGGGGGCATGACTGTCCAGGGTCCCACTGCCCCAAATGACAGGCCTGTCATGTTCCCTTTCCGAGGTCCTGATGTGGAAAAGAGTAATCTTGGAGAGTCCTCTGGAAACCCAGGGCCAGAATCCTGGCCAATATTCCTGTGTCGGGCACAATGGAGGCTCTCCTGGGATACCATGGGGGTTAACTGGAACTGACTGTGTCCTCCACGAGTTGTCCTGTCACCAGGCAGGAAGGGTAACCTTTGCTTATAAATGCCGGGTCTCGCTCCAGAGCATGCCTCCCAGCCCATAATTACTTTCAGAGCGTGCTGTTTCCACTTAGGGAAACCTGAGCTTCCTTCCAAGAGGCACTGCGCATGACCCAAAATTACATGTTTGCCTTCCGAAATGGACACACAAGTCAAGCCTGCTGCCCTGGAGTCGCAGCAGACTGGGAAGCAGGAGGTGCTGGTGGGGAGCTGGCTGAAGCAGGAGAAGCCATGGCACCGGATGAAGCCCAGCTGGAAGCAGGTCTTCCTGAAGGACCAGCTTCCATGCAAAAGCCTGCGTCAGTCCTGTCCTCTCTGCCCATGCCTGGACCCACCTGGGCTACGGCGCTGCTGCTCTGGCCACTGATCAATGCCCTGCTCTGCCTGCAGTCCTCGTCCATTAATGCAGAACACATCTGCCAACCGTCCAGCATGTGGCGGGCAGTGGAGATGCAATCCTGAATGAAACGTTTATCCTGTCCTTGCGAGCTCACAGTCTGGTGAGCAAACCAGATGTGAAAGCAAATAATTACAATTTAAAGGAGACTGTGATATGATCCTTAAGAGAAGGAAGAAACATAATGTGATTATTTCTGGCCCAGCAGGGAAGGGTGGGGTCCAGAGAGGTGTGACAGAGATGATACTCGATCTTGACATTGAAGGACAAGTAGGATTAAACCCTTTATGGTTTCAAGCCCCTTGCATGCATGTCAATTAATTTGATTCTCATAACTAAGGGGTGAAAACTAGGGTTCAAGGTGACTTGTCTATGAATATATAACAAGGGAAGGAGGAAAAGGGCTGAAAATGGAACCGATGGGAAAGAAGGTTAGACATTAGTTCCTATCTAACTGGAAGAGAAGCTCGTCTTAAAAATCTGTGAGAGACAGCTGATTCTCATTTCACCAGTCCTAACAAAAGGGCATACTCCAGCTCCTTCCCCCTGGGAATGACTGCCCCTGACCACTCTCCCCCTCTGGCTTCTCTTTCCCACAAGTGCTCACCCAGCTTCTGGCCACCAGCAGCCCCTGATGGCTGAGCCCCCCTCAGTCCCCATGGCCCCCATCCTACCTCGTCTCCACAGACCAGCGTCCAGGCGCCTGACAACACGGTGTGTGGAGCTGGGTCCTGCACAGAGAGGCTGGAGGCTCTTAGAACGTAGGCTCAGTTTTGTTGGTTCTACCCATGGGTGCTCCTGGTTCCTCTGGGTGCACAGAGCCACCTGGAGAACTGGTGAAATACAGAGCCCCGGGCTCCACCTGGTGACTCTGGTTTAGCGGTCTGTGGTAGGGCTGGGAAGTCTATGATTTCTAAAGTTCCCAAACTGAAAATGAGAGGAGTACAGGAGCTTCTCATTCGGTCTGTGCTATTTAATCTAAGCCATACCAGCAGGTACAAGGGCATTCCCTATTTTGCATTTTCATTAACGTAAAAAGGGATAAAAATTTGCAAACCTCTCCAGGTAATCTGATGTGCCCCGATTTGGGAACTAGTCTTCCAGGGCCCTGGGAGTCATTTCATCGGTGAGCTCTGTCTTCAGGTATAACTGCCCTTTAGTCAAACCTCAGAAACTGTGACCCCTTCCGGTCCAGATCTCTGGGGAGGAAGTGGTGACAGCTTCCCTCTCCCGTTGGTCCCCATCGTCTGACCTCCCTCCCTGGCAATGGCTCCCCTCCATCCCATCTACTGCCCTTGCAGACCTATTGTTCACTGACCCTTGCCACCAAACCAAGAGCTCTTTTCCTCAAATACCCCCGGAGCATAGATGCTTGCAGAGTTGAAGACATACTTAATGACAATAAACGTTTTAGATAAAAATAATACAGAATTTCGAACTGAGCTTGTTAGGGTGATTACAGGAGTGGATGTGGGGAAAAAAGAAGAGGAGAGGAAAGAAGGAGCAGGAATTCTCCTGGCACCCCCGATCACATCCCAGGAAGTGGAGTGTATCAGTTTGCTTCGCTAGAGGAAAGAAGTCTGAAGTCAAGGTGTTGGCAGGGTTGGTTCCTACCGAGGACCACGAAGGAAGAATCTGGTCCAGGCCTCTCCCCTGGCTTGCAGGTGGCCCTCACATCATCTTCTCTCTACGTGTGTCTCTGTGTCCAAATTTCCCCTTTTAGGAAGAACGAGTCGTGTTGCCTTAGCGCCCACCCTAATGGCCTCACTCTCACTGCCTTACTTCTGCAGAGACTCTATTTCCAAATAAGGTCATATTCTGAGATACTAGGGATTAGGGCTTCCACATATGAAATTCGGGGGTGCGTAATTCAACCCATAACACTGAGCTAAAATCTTATCCCTTCTCACAACACTCAGTGACCCAGCTCCTCTGCCTGTTTCATAGAAAGGCAAAACTGATTCCTAGGCACAGAGGCTGCCCGTCCACCAGAGCTGCAGTGAATCGTCGGCAGGAGCCAGAAGCTGACCCAGCAGCCTGGACTCCCAGCCCGGAGTGGTCACCACAGGCTCCTGTAAAGCCAGAATGCAGAGGCTTCGGAACTGGAAACCAAGTGCATCCAATACCGTGTGGTTTACTCAGAGAGCCTTTAGTTACTTTAAAATATAGACGTATAGAGAGCTGCATGCCCTCCAACATATGGGAAACAACCTCGGCTCAGATGACCTGCAAAACCCCAAATTGTCCCCGTTAGGTTCCCAGGAACCTCTCTGCTGAGCACAACCGGACCTCAAACCCCACTGGCTGGACAAATTCCAGTTAGTCATTCCGGTCACTCTGGAGTCTAAAAATCCCTCACATGACCCCCACCCTTGCCCCTCCTTTGCCACATCATCAGAATTCACTAAGCCCACACTCAGTTCAAATTCAAAAACATTTTTTTCCTTTTTTCAAGATCCTGAATCATCTCCCAGATGACAGAGACATCACATCCCAAGTCTCCTGAGGGTGATCTGATGTCCCAGGGAAAGGGATTTAGCCTGGGCGCCAGAGAGAACTTCCAGATGCACCCAGCACAGCTCAGTCAGCTCTGGTCGGCCTCTGAGCTGGAATTCAGGCGGCTCTTACTGCAGCTGTGCTGGAAGAAGATCATTGGCTATGAAAATTCAGAGGTTATACCTGGTTCTGTCTGTGGTTCAGCTGAGTCCCTACATAATAAACTCAACTGCCAGCGGGTTCCCCATGTGGCACAAAGGTATTGATACACACAGGGAGAGAATCAATTCATTCCTCCCAGAGAGCAGGAGTTCTCAGGGATGGCCAGCATAACTGCTTTCATTACCAGTCCTCAGTGAGGAACTTTTCAGGGCGCGGCACAGTGCTCTACAGAGTTCTTTTTATTTTAATCCTCACCTGAGAATATATTTATTGAGATTAGAGTGAGATAGGGTGGGGAGGGGGAGAAAGGGAGGAAGAGAGAGAGACAAGCATCGATGCATCGATAGGTTGCCTCCCATACATGCCTAACTGGGGATTGAACTACAACCTAGGTATGTGCCCTGACCAGGGATTGAACTCAAAAACTTTTGGTGTATGGGAGGACACTCCAGCCAGCTGAGCCACCCAGCCAGGCCTCTACGGGATTGTTGGCCCTCTGGGGTACACAGTCAAAAGCAGACACTGGAATAAACTGACTCTTTGACCCCAGTGTGTTGGCCATTTGCCTGTGTGCCCTCCACCCCCATTTCCTCTCTGCTCTGCACTACATTGCAGAAAACTACAGTTTCCAGGCTCCCTTGCCCCCTGGCCTGGAAACAGCTTGAGAAAAGACTGAGGGACAAGAAAGAGGGAGACCCTGATATCTCTGCCCTCTCTTTCTGTTGGGAACCAAAGGATGGCCACTATCTTAAGAGCATGTCGCCATCTTAAGCTGATGCAACAACCAGTATCGGTTTCCTCAGACCCAGACCTAGTTCCCCGAGATCACGTGGGCTGAAGGGACTGTCCATCAAAGTACGCCCATCAGCAAAGCCTAGCCAATCAGTAAGACCCACGACTCCACCGAGCTTCTCCAGCAGCGCCCCTCAGCCAACCAGTACATATACCCGCGATCCTCAAATAAAATTTGCAGCTTGATCAGAATCCTGTCTTGCTGCCATTCTTCGCACCTCCTGTCCCTCTCACTCCTTCACTAACAGGTCTACCCCAGTTGGCTGCCCTGCTGGTCGGGGCAAGTGGCGCCCAACGTGGGGCAGCCCCTGTTAGCTGACCGAGCGTCGTCCCTCCGTCACCCGGAGCATTCTTCAAACCGTCACCGGACTGCCCACCCGTGTGTCGTCGCATTGTGCAGCCTTGTGGACCCCTCTACCAGGACGACGGATTAAGGTAAGCCCACTATGGGACAGGCACTTTCTCAGCACGAACTTTTCATAGTTCAGTTAAAGCAGTCTCTCAAGGCACGTGGAACTCGGGTTAAGAAAAAAGATTTGCTTTCATTTTTCAGTTTAGTCTTTAAACTTTGTCCTTGGTTTCTGCAAGAGGGCACCATTGACTTGCGGTGCTGGAAACGAGTAGGAGATTGTATGAATGATTATTACAGAGTTTTTGGTCCTGAGACTGTTCCTGTCACTGCCTTTAGCTATTATAACCTCATAAAAGAGATCTTAACCACTCATAAAGACTCCCCTGATGTAATTTCTCTGTGCAAGGAAGGAGAGGAGGCGTTAAAAAACCACTCGCAGCCTCCCTCCCGTAGCCCCTCAGTCTGCCCCTCAACCTCTATAGATATAGACCCCCCTATTGATCCAACAGCCCCTCCAGACCTCCCCACCCAAAAGCCCCCGGATTCGGGAACCTCGCAAACTGATGTTGGCGGTGATTCTAGTTCTACCCCGCCTCAGCTCTACCCATCCCTCCAGTTCG